>WNWU01004876.1:0-12674 GCA_012654045.1 Ptyas mucosa | reverse complement strand
TCCAGGCTTAAAGTTGCCAAGGTTGGAGACCCCTGGTTTAAACAATATGGGGGATAGTCCTCCACTTATGACAAGAATTGAGCCCCAAATGTCGGTGGCTTAAGCGAGACAGCTGTTCAGTGAGTTTCACTCCATTTTATGACCTTTCGCCCAGTGGTGAATCCATTTTTTTTTTACTACTGGTTCTGTAGGCGTGGCTTGGTGGGCGTGACAGGGGAAGGATACTGCAAAATCCCCATTCCCTCCCCACTCCTGGGGGGGAAGGATATTGCAAGATCTCCATTCCCACCCCACTCTGGGGCCAGCCAGAGGTGGCATTTGCCGGTTCTCCAAACTGCTCAAAATTTCCGCTACCGGTTGTCAAGTGTAAAAACTGGTTGTAAGTCACTTTTTCCAGGGTCGTTGCGTAACTTTGAACCATCACTAAATGAATCGTTGTTATAAATCGAGGACTCCCTAATTGAACAGGACACTGCTCCTTAAGAAGCCTTCCTCTTAACCCTTAAAACCTTTTACTGCCATTTTGAATTTTGTCCAAATTCCGGACAATCTTTTACATTTTGGGGGAAAGGGATATTAAATACAGATAACATGTTTCGAATAGAATGAATGAGCTGGAAGGGATCTCGGAGATCTTCTAGTCCAGCCCCCTCTCAAGCAGGAGAACCTATACCAGTGCTGGCTAACCTTTTCCAGACCGAGTCCTCACAGCATGTCCGAACCCCCAAAATGCAATGCGCATGTCCCCATGCATGTGCCCCACCCCCGCACATGCATGCACACCCCCGTGTGGCCCACACACACACACACACTTGCCTTGCCCCCCGCACTTGCGCGGCAGAGACCCAAATACCAGCTGCCTGGTGGAAGGTGTGCGCGGTGGAGCTGAACTGGGGCAACAGCTTGCGTGCCCAGAGAGAGAACAGTACACGTTTGCCATAGTTTCACCATCATGGACCTATACCATTTCAGACAAGTGGCTGTCTTGTCTCTTCTTCAAAACCTCCAGTGATGAAACACCCACAACTCCTGGTGGCAAGCTGTTCCACTGGTTAATTGTCCTCAACGTTAGGAAGTTTCTCCTTAATTAATTTCCCACCATTGTTTCTTGTCCTGCCCTCTGGTGCTTTGGAGAATAATTTGAGCCCCTCTTGTTAGATGTTAGAGGGAGAGCCATGGGCAATCTTTGGGGACAAGGTTGATTCTGGGTGAATTACAGCCGTTGGAATGGGACAACTTGCTACAGCCAACTCTCCATGGCCAACTCGCTGCAGCACAATTTATCAATTCAATATAATTCTTTAAAAGAGATTTAAAAAATTGTTTTAGTTTTTGTCATTCGCATTTCATTCTGTCCCTCCTTTTGCATCCTTTCTTGAATGATTCTAGAAGGGACACGGTGGCTCAGTGGCTAAGACGCTGAGCTTATCGATCAAAAGGTCAGCAGTTCAGTGGTTCGAATCCCTAGTGCCGCGTAACGGGGTGAGCTTCCGTGACTTGTCCCAGCTTCTGCCAACCTATCGGTTCGAAAGCAGGTGAAAAAACATGCAAGTAGAAAAATAGGGACCATCTTTGGTGGGAAGGGAACAGCGTTCCGTGAGCCTTTGGCGTTGAGTCATGCCGGCCACATGACCACGGAGACGTCTTCGGACAGCGCTGGCTCTTCGGCTTTGAAACGGAGATGAGCACCGCCCCCTAGAGTCGGGAACGACTAGCACATATGTGCGAGGGGAACCTTTACCTTTTTAGTGTAACTCTTATCTACAGTGACTTGTCCGTAGTGAGCTGGCTGCAGTGAATAACTTACAACAATGGAGGCCAAAATTTACGTTGTTAAGTGAGACACTCGCTAGGTGAATTTTGCCCATTTAATCACCTTTCTTGCCACCGTTATTAAGTGAACCACTGCAGTCACACGGTTGTTAATTGAATCTGGTATACCCATGGGCTTTGCTTGTCAGAAGGTCGCACAAGGGGGTCACAGGCCTCCCCCCCGGGATGGTGTGACCGTCGTAAATACGAGTCAATTGACAAGCGTCTGATTTTTGATGATGTGACTACGGGGATGCTGCAACGGTCGTAAGTGTGGAAAACGGTCCCAAGTTGCTTTCCCCAGTACTGTTGTAACTTTTAACGGTCACTAAATGAACTGTTGTAAGTCGAGGACTACCTGGGTGGGATGAAAAGCACGCCAATACAGAAAGCTCCAATACAGATAGTTCTCAACTGACAACTGTTCACTTAAGTGACTGTTTTGAAATTACGACGGCACAGGAAAAAGAAAAAGTGACTTAGGATCGGTGCAACATCCCCATGATCACGGGGCAACAGACTCATATTTATGACGGTCGCAGTGTCACGGATGCCCTTTTTGCGACCTTCTGACAAGCAGAGTCAATGGGGAAGCCAGATTCACTTAGCAACCGGGTTACTAACTGAAGAGCTACCCTACTCTCATTTTAAATTGTTTCTTTAGAATTTTATTGGTAATATGTTTGAACCTGTACGTTGATATGGTCTATAGGTCAATCAATCATCTCTCTCTCTCTCATCTATCTCTCTATCTCTCTCTCTCTCTATCTATCTATCTCTATCATCTATATCTATCCTCTATCTCTCTATCATATCTCTATCTATCTATTATCTGTCTCTCTCTATGTATCATCTCTCTATGTATTATCTATCTATCTATCTATCTATCTATCATCTTTCTCTCTATCTACAGTATCTGTCTCTCTCTCTGTCTCTCTCTCATCTCTCTATCTACAGTATCTCTCTCATCTCTCTATCGATCGATCAATCTATCTATCTATCTATAAAGATAAATAATAAACTTAATAACTGCACTGATTTGCTTAATAACGGTGTCAAGAGAGGTCATAAAACAGGACAAAACGCACTTCACAGCTGCCTCGCTTTCCAATTTCGGGCTCGGTTGCGGCCGTTAAGTCGAGGACTCTCCGTACGGGCGGATCGAAACAAATCTTTTTCAAGTGAAAATCTATCCCAGCCCGTCCATCTCTTGCTGATCCAAGAGTAAACAAGGGCATTTATTTTTAATCCCCGTCGGTATGCAACAAATTTTGGTGAGTTGTAACCTAGAGCAACCTCTGTGGACAACACAGCCTTATTGGAGGGAAGGCAGGGGAAGGTACGGCTATAAACAGCACACCTTGGCCAAGAGCCAGGTATCACAGCATAAAAAAACAACAAACCTCTTACATATCTATGCGCTATGCACACGCTAAAAAGGAAGAGAAGACCAGATGGGTGGGAAAATGCCAAAAAAACCCAACCCCACACGAAGGGGAAAGCATCGTTTGGGCTAAGATCTTGACAGACTCGGACCCTGGGCCCTATCTAACAAAATGAAATTCAATGTAGAGAAAAGCAAAGTCTTACACTTAGGCAAGAAAAATCCAAAGTACACATACAGACTGGGAGAAACCAGGCTTAATAGCAGGAACTCTGAGAGGGATCTTGGAGTCTTGGTGGACAACCAGCTAAATATGAGCCAGCAGCCAAAAAAGCCAATGCAATCCTATGTTGCATTAACAGAGGGATACAATCAAGCTCAAGGGAGGTAACTAATACCACTCTACAAAGCCTTAGTAAGGCCACACCTGGAACCCTGCATCCAGTTTTGGTCACCACACTATAAAAAAGATGTTGAGACTTTAGAAAGAGTGCAGAGAAGAGCAACCAGGATGATTAAGGGACTGGAGGCTAAAACATACGATGAACGGTTGCAGGAATTGGGCATGGCTGGTCTAGTGAAGAGAAGGACCAGGGGAGACAGGATAGTAGTCTTCCAATATTTGAGGGGCTGCCAACAGAGAAGAGGGGGTCAAGCTGTTTTCCAAAGCCCCTGAAGGCCAGACAAGGAATAATGAATGGAAACTGAACAAGGAGAGAAACAACCTAGAAATAAGGAGAAATTTTCTTTTTGGATTTCCATTCTTGAGCGAACGAGATCCTGGCTGCAATAATGATGTGGAGAGCAATTAAATTTATTTAAATTATCTGGTTTCATGCCTAATAAAAACATTTCCGGGTTCAATTTTATCCTACACCCTATGATTTCAAAAAGCCATTTTTGGATTCTATCCCAATATTCTCCTGCTCGGGGACAGGTCCACCAAATATGAAAATAAGTTCCTATAGCAGCCTTGCCTTTCCAACAAACCGGGGATGTTCCCGGGAACATCTTCGATAATCTAGCTGGAGGGAGGTGCCATCTATACAGCATTTTATATGTATTTTCCTTATAGGGAAAGACATTGTTAGTTTTAGAGTTCTTCCCCAAATTTCTTCCCACTTTTCGAGCTCAAATCGAGTGTCCCCAGGCAATCATCGAGTCCTTAATAACTTCCTCTTCAATCCAACCCATTAAGAGGAATTGGGTAGAGTTTGGATAAGGAGAAATTTTCTGACAGTGAGAACTATCAACCAATGAACAGACGTTGCCTTCGGAAGTTGTAGGAGCTTCATCCCTGGAAGCTTTCAAGAAGAGACTGGACTGCCGTTTGTCAGAAATGGTGTAGGGTCTCCTGCTTGGATGGGGGGGTTGGACTAGATGATCTACAAGGTCCCTTCCAACTCTGTTAATCTGTAAAGCACAGAAGGTTGATGACAGCTATTGCGTGAAATCTCTGTAAAGCACTTGGAAAAGGAGAGGAAGAAACCACCAACCCACCTGGTCCAGGTAATCGCGCTGCACACCTAAACCTGTCCAAACAAGCTCAGTTCAGCCGGGAGAAAAACTCTGCAACCGTTTTCCAAAATAAGAGTTGCTCTGAAACAGATCTGGGATCTCAAGTGGGCCCCATGTAAACCTTCTCAAACCAGGAGCCTTCAGAGCCTTTCTTGAACATACAGGCGGTCCTTGACTTACAACTGCCGCTTAGTGACCGTTCAAAGATACAACAGCCACGGGGAAAAAAGCGACTTACGGCTCTTTTTCACGCTTAGGACCTTTGCAGCATTCCCTGCTGTGATCAAAATTCAGAGGCTTGGCAACTGGCATGGACTTATGACGGTTGCAGTATCCCGGGGCAATGTGACAAGCGAAGCCAGAAGGTCGCAAAATGGGAGGTCAGATTCACTAGTAACTGCCGTTACTAACAACGGCAGTGATCGCTTAACCACTGGGGCAAGAAAGATGGGGTAAAACTCACTTAACCACAGAAACACTGGGTTCCATGAAGGTCGTGAGTGGAGGACTATCTCGGCTTGGCTTGGGCAACTCTCTCTGGTTGCCTGTTCGGGTGTTTTATCTTGAAAATGGTTTCCAGAGGTGGAGAAGGTACCACAAGGTGATCAATGCTAGAAGCGTTTTAGCTGCAGTCCTGTCACTTTAGATAATGAGATAATCTCCATCAAAAGGATCAGTGGAAGCGAAGATCGTTGGGAGACCACCTTCTTAGAATCATAGGGCTGGAAGGGATCTTTGGAGGTCCTCTAGTCCAAATCTCAGAAAGGCAGAAGACTTTCTCGGACAAATGGTTGTCTATTTTTTTTTAAAAAACCTAAAGGTATGGAGCATACACAACAATCTGATTCTTCAGGATTCACAGATGTGTTTTCTTGGTGAGCCTTGAGAAGGTTGATTACTATCTATTTCAGAGATACAGACTTCCGACACCCACATAGAACATCATCAGAGTTGGAAGGGACCTTGGAGGTCTTCTAGTCCAACCCCCTGCCTAGGCAGGAAACCCTACACCACTTCAGACAAATGGTTATCCCACATCTTCTTAAGAACTTCCCGTGTTGGAGAATTCACAACTTCTGGAGGCAAGTTGTTCCAATAATTAATTGTTCTCACTGTCAGGAAATGTCTCCTTAGTTCTAGGTTGCTTCTCTCCTTGATTAGTTTCCACCCATTGCTTCTTGTCCTGCCTTCAGGTGCTTTGGAGAATAGCTTGACTCCCTCTTCTTTGGGGCAGCCCCTGAGATATTGGAATGCTGCTATCATGTCTCCCCTAATCTTTATTTTCATTAAAGTACACATACCCAGTTCCTGCAACCGTTCTTCCTGTTATACTCTCCAGTCCCCTAACCATCTTTGTTGCTCTTCTCTGCACTCTTTCCAGACTGCAGGTTGTCTTTGACTTATGATAATTCATTTAATGACCATTCAAAGTTACAACGGCACTGGAAAAATGTGACTTACAATCCTTTTCCCTAGTTACACCTTTGCAGCACCCTCACGGTTCAGAGGCTTGGCAACTGGTTCATACTTGCGTCCCGTAATCATGTCATCATTTTCTTTGCAACCTTCTGATAAGCAAAGTCAACGGGGAAGCCAGATTCACTTAACAACCAGGTCACTAACTTATCCACTGCAGTGATTCACTCAACAACAGTGGCCAGAAATGGTGCAAAACTCCACAAATCCTCACTTAACGACGTAAATTTTGGGCTCAACTGTGGTCGTACGTCAAGGACTACCTGTACAATTAGCCTACAATGTTGGGATGTTCTGATGGTCTGTCAGCCGGCCAGAACCTGGTTTATCCTTAAATTTCACAAGTCCAAGAATCTCTATGACTTTTATTTACATCCGGCAGTGAGAGGTGCTCTCTCATCAATTAAAAACTCATTATCAATGAGTATCTTACCTCAATGAAAGTGTTCAGTGTGGCATTCGTCGGGTTGTGGGTTATCAGGAACCTCATGTTCTTGTAGCACACTTCCACAGGGGCAGGCCTGTTCATGCGCGCCATGGTGGAGACAAACCGAGGTGGCCGCTCGAGAAAAAAACGATTTGCAAAGCCAAAACAGAACCAAGTGACGAGAGCCTGACCAGACTCTCTTTCCCCTCACAATCAACACAAACGTTGTGCAAATAGGATAACGCTGGATTCTCTAAAATCCTCGAATTTTTAAAAAAGGGACCCTGTGCTTGAGACTGAGTAATACTTTTGTTTTTGTTTTCCTTTTTTTAAAAAAAAAATCCGTAGTGTGCAATTTTAAGTAGTCGTCTTTCAGTGCCGCCCAGCTTCCCTTCTTCTCCTCCTCCTCTTCCTCCTCCTCCTCACAAAGGCCTCTGCATTCAGCGAACGCGCTGATGTTATCTCTTGGGCTTTCACGTTACCCCATCTGGATATGTGAAATATTTGGGGGCAGCGAGAGGAGCCCGGGGCAGCTCAGGATGGAGGAACTGCCGGTAGAAGCTTTCCGTGGACCTCAACAGCCATCCACGGGGTCTCTGAATGGTGAAGCCCAAGGGGCTCTAGGAGGCCAGGTTTGGCCAGGACACTGTCCTCGTTCAACGGGAGGGATGCTGTGCGTGGCAGTGCTCAAAAGTGCGCCCAGCCCCCTCCATAAATCCACAGGCGATCAGCATGCAGGACGATCTGGAAGGACAAAAAGAGACATTCCGGTCAGCACTAGGATTGCGCCCAAAGGTTTCCGAGTTGCAAAACGTAGCAGAATCAGGCAATCGTATGCATTTAAGATTTGGGTGTCAAAAAATTCAGAAAATAGCAATAGCACTCAAGACTTAACATACCGCTTTTTAGCCCCTCTCTAAGCGGTTTACAGTCAGCCTATTGCCCCCAACAATTTTGGTCCCTCCTTTGACCCACCTTGGAAGGATGGAAGGCTGAGAAAACCTTGAGCCTGGTGAGATTCGAACTGCCAAACGGCAGGCAGCCAGCATTAACAGATTAATAACACAGTTGGAAGGGACCTTGTAGGTCATCTAGTCCAACCCCCCCCAAAAAAAGCAGGAGCTGCACAAAGTGTGAGCTCGCTCAGCAAATAGGTTGTTACACCAGTTGAAACCCACTGTTAGGATATGGTGCATGCCTAACAGGTAGTCCAGGCAATATATAGACAATATATGGGCAATATATGTGTTCTATGACTTTAAGAAGTAATGCTGAGTCATTGTAATGCTGAGTCATTGTATCCTGACTGGATAAGCTCTGTTGTCACTGTATTTAAGGAGAGCTAAAATGTAGTCATTGTGGACATGCCACCATCGTGACCTGTTATCAGCGGGAACCTATTGCTGTTTCTGTATTTTGATACATGGTCTAATGTGATCATGGTTTATTTATTCTGAACTGCTCCTGTTTGAACTTTACAAAATCTGGTAAGAAGAATTTTGTATCTTTGGACTGATTGTGACTGGCTAAGACTTGGATTGATTAAAGACTATGGGATGGTTTTTCACTACAGAGTAAAAACTTCGATAAACCAGTTTATATGTATTTTATTCATTATTGCTCTCAGCACCGTTTCCATATGCTCTACGCTCTGCTGGTTGTTCACACAACAATACCCAGGAACACATGAGGTCCTAACAGAGAACAGAGAAAGGGGCATCCTCCCTCTAATCCAGAGGTCTTCAAACTTGGCAGCTTTAAGACTTGTGGACTTCAACTCCCAGAATTCTCCAGCCATGGGAGTTGAAGTCCACAAGTCTTAAAGCTGCCAAGTTTGAAGACCTCTGCTCTAATCCATCAAGGCTCACCCCAAAACCAAGCTAACTCAAGGAATGGGTCAATGATTTTGGAACGCAAAGGGGTCCAAAGGGACTAGAAACGTGACTGAAGGTTAAATTGACCATTTTGGAAAGCCTGGCGATTTTGGTCCTCTTTAATTTGGTTGTGTGAATGAGCGCTAGAGCAGGCCAGGTCTCGGAGGAACATCAATCAGAAGCTACCTTAGATCAAATCAGCCCATTTTATTAAGACTTCAGGGGCTTTCTTTTCATACAGCTAGTTAACCGGTCTTCCCAGCTGGAATGCGCAACTCAGCCACAGATTCGAGACTGCCAGGTGTTGAGTTTAAGTGCTGGAAAATTACCAGCCACCTGCTCTGCAAAGAATTACAAAAAGACCAACTAGCAAGTAAGCAATTTCCCAGCCAAGAAACTGCAAAAAGAGCCATCAGGAAACAGCCCAACCAAAGAATCCCTAAGACCACCCTCCACTCACCCGGACAGCCAAGACACCAGAATATAAATCTGACAGCAAACAATACTCCTTACTAGCACTGATGATGTTACCTAGTTGGGTAAGGGAACGTCTGCAAGAAAACAAGCAATCTCAGAAAGCACCCAGGGCCCTTAATTACAGAAAGGCTGAGGTACCCCCATACTTCCAGCAAATCTGACATAGAGTTTCAGCCAAAAGTGTTAATGCAATTGTAGGGGTAAACCAGGAACAGAGCTAAGGCAGAGGTGGGTTACAGCAGGTTCTGACCAGTTCTGGAGAACCGGTAGCGGAAAATAGTATAGTATATCCAAGAGCCTTGGATAGTACAGTGGTCTAAAGCACCCTGTTATTAACACCAGCTGCCTGCAATTATTGCAGGTTCGAATCTCACCAAGGCTCAAGGTTGACTCAGTCTTCCATCCTTTCTAAGGTCCTCTAAATTGAGGACCCAGTTTGTGGGGGCAATAAGCTGACTTTGTATAAATATACAAAAGTATGAAGGCTATTGCTTAGCGCATTGTAAGCCGCCCTGAGTCTCCGGAGAAGGGTGGCATGTAAATCAAATTAAAAAATAAAATAAAATTTTTTTGAGTAGTCCGGAGAACCGGTAAATGCCACCTCTGACTGGCCCTGCCTCCTGAGTCCCAGCTGATTGGGAGGAAATGAGGATTTTGCATTCCCTCCCCCCTGGAGTGGGGTGCGAATGGAGATTTTACAGTATCCTTCCCCTGCCACGGCCACCAAGCCAAACCCACAGAACCAATAGTAAAAATTTTTTTGAAATCCACCACTGAGCTAAGGTTGTTATTTCTCTGCCTGAAGGCAGGACAAGGAGCAGTGGATGGAAGCTAATCAAGGAGAGAAGCAACCTGGAATGAGGGGAAACTTCCTAACAGAGAGGACAATTAACCAGTGGAACAGCTTGCCACCAGAAGCTGTGTAGGTGCTCCATCATTAAGAGGTTTTTAAGAAGAGACTGGACAGTCACTTGTCTGGAATGGTATAGGATTTCCTGCTTGAGCAGGGGGTTGGACTAGAAGACCTCCAAGGTCCCTTCTATCCAGTTATTCCTGTTCCCCTCCACCTGTCTGGAGGCGAGAAAAGCCAATTTCAACTGGATTCTCAAATCTGCAAGCAAGATTCTGCTTTAGGCGAGCTACAAATCATCTTGCGTCTCTCAAAATTCTGTACACCCTTGCAAAGATATGCGATAGGAAAAACAAACATGGCATGGGAACTTGAGATGATATGAAAGCTTTGCTGATGAAGATTGGACGTGTACGAATTAACCTCTGCCTACACTCGCCTTCTGCAACCTGTTGGGAGATAGAGTTAAAATTTCCACAATTCAGAGCCAACACTAGTGGGCACCAGACTAAAAGATTGGCGCTCATCAAAATTGAATTGCTTAACCCATCTTTTAAAGGCAAGGATGTCTAACCTTGGCAACTTTAAGACCTCTGGACTTCAACTCCATGCTGGCTGGGGAATTCTGGGAGTTGAAGTCCACAGGTCTTAAAAGTTGCCAAGGTTGGACATTCTGGTCTTAAGGAGAGGGGAAAAAAATACCGTCTAACCCAAATACGATGCAGATCTTTGCAAAAGAGAGAAGCTTCCAAAGCCCTACTGAATCTATGTTAAAAAGGTACTCTAGAAAAATATCCCAGAGTTTTGGGGAATATCAACAATAGAAGGAACAGAAGCAGATATGCAGATTACTGAGGAATAGAACAGAATATATAGAGCTCAGGGTTGAACTATGGCATTTTGGGAGATTTCGGAGTCTGGTTATTTACTTGCAGTGCACTGATGAGGTTACCTATTTGGGTAATGAAACGTCTGCAGGCAAACAACCAAGCATGGCTGGCTGGGGAATTCTGGGAGTTGAAGTCCACAAGTTGCCAAGGTTGGAAATACACGCCTTCAGGAGAGGGAACAGGCTAAACTGTAGAATGTGTAATTTTTGTTTGACGAATAAATAAAAAAAATAAAATAAACGGTGGCTGTTAAATCGAGGCTATATTAAGGAAACATTAGAGAGGCAGTGGACAAATCTCAGTCTGTAGACACAAAGACATTTCCACCACTACTGATAAACCCTGTGCACACGATTTAATCCTGTATTATAAGTCTCTTCTCACCTGTTCTGAAACCAGGGCACCAGGTGGGCCAAACGGGAACGGAGCACGAACTCTGTAATACGCTTAACAGCGTCCCAAGGCTCATTACGGGAATTCAAGGATTTATCAACGCTACTTTGAACTTTTGGTTGTTTGACCTAAACTTGGTGGAACCCCAAATTTAGCTGTGACTGGCTTCCTCCCTCCCTCCCTCCCTCTTCTCTGTTCCTTCTCTTTCTCCTCACGTCTCCTTCCTTCCTTCAGCCATGTTTCTCCCCTCCTCTCCTTCCTTCTCTCTCGTTTCCTTCCTCCCTGTCTCTCCCCTCCTCTCTTCTTACATCTTCCTTCCTTCCTTCCTTCCTTCCCCGTTTCTTCTCTCTCCCCTCACGTCTCCTTCCTTCATCCCTGTTTCTCCCCTCCTCTCCTTCCTTCTCTCTCATCTCCTTCCTTCCTCCCTTCCTCCCTGTCTCTCCCCTCGTCTTCCTTCCTTCCCTCCCCGTTCCTTCTCGCTCTTCTCACATCTCTTTCCTTCATTCCTGTTTCTCCCCTCCTCTCTTCTCACATCTTCCTTCCTTTCTTTCCTCCCACTCTCTGTTCCTTCTCTCTCTCCTCAGGTCTCCTTCCTTCATCCCTGTTTCTCTCCTCTCCTTCCTTCCTGTCTCTCCCCTCGTCTTCTTTCCCTCCCTCCCCGTTCCTTCTCTCTCTCCTCACATCTCCTTCCTTCATCCCTGTTTCTCCCTACCTCTCCTTCCTTCTCTCTCTCCTCCTGTCTTCCTTTCTTCCTTCCTTCCCTGTCTCTCCCCTCCTCTCCTTCCCCCTCCGTTTCTTCTCTCTCCCCTCCCGTCTCCTTCCTTCCTTTCCGTTCCCTCCTATTGCAGGTAGTCCTCAGCTTACAACAGCTCAGTTAGTGACCGTTCGAAGTTACAACGGCACTGAAAGAGGTGATTTATGACCATTTTTCACACTTACGACCGTTGCAGCAATCCCATGATCACTGATCCAAATTCAGACCCTTGGGAACTGACTCATATTTATGACCGCTGTAATGTCCCTGGGTCATGAGGTCCCCTTTTTGCGACCGTCTGCCAAGCCAAGTCAACGGGGAAGCCAGATTCACTTAACAACCATATGACTAACTGAACCACTGCAATAATTCACTTAGTCCCTATGGCAAGAAAGTTCATAAAACAGAGCAAAATTCACTTAACTGATGTCGGTCTCCCTTAGCCACAAAAAATTTCGGGCTCAATTGAGATCGTAAGTCGAGGACCACCAGTCATATTAACAAATGCTACTTTTTCATTTCCAAGTCCATTTTTTTGAGAGCCTCTCTTTTCCCCCAAAGAAAGAGGTCAGCAGGCTCCTTACGTTGACCGGGGAAAAGGTGAGAACGGAGAAACAGGTTGTCCGCTCAGTGCCAAAATATTTCTCTCTCCACCCTGACCTCAGCTCCAGAAAATTAAGGCAGTTATGTGCAGAAATATGTGCCCCAAAGTGGAAGGTAACACACTACCCAAACCAACGTGCCCCAAAGCACTGTAGGAAACATGTGAATTCTCCAGAATTGTTTGGCTTCTTGATTGAGAACCAAGCTTTTCCCATC
>WNWU01004839.1:0-12779 GCA_012654045.1 Ptyas mucosa | reverse complement strand
GAAAATACATTGTATGTTTGTATGTGTGTTTCTAATTATTGCTATTTTTTGATATTTGTTCTCTTTTATTCTTTAAAGTTTAACAATTCATTCTTTATCTTGATATCTTTATATTTGTTTGGGGTTGGTTTTCTTCCCTTTCATCTTTTTTATTGTACAGCAATCTTTCTCCTCAAACCTACCACCGCTCTCTTTTCTACTCAGAGAGCTGAAAAAGGTATTTTTGACTGGTCCTCGCACTTTTGACCAGTCCTCGAACTTACGACTGTCCTCATATTTTACCATGGTGAAGAGAAGCAGTTATGAAATGAGTGACACGTTTCTTAAGAATGCTACAATGGGCATAAATGATGACCAGTCATAAGTGCGAAGACAGGTCAAAAGTGCAAGGACCTGTCAGAAATCACTTTTTTCAGCCCTCTGGGTAGTTCTTTTGTGCACATGGACTACTCAGAGGGCTGAAAAAGTTATTTTTGACTGGTCCTCGCACTTTTGAGCAGTCCTCGAACTTATGACTGTCCTCACATTTTACGTTTTTGCCCTATCTTGTCACCATGGTGAAGAGAAGTAGTTATGAAATGAGTGACATGGTTGTTAAGAATGCTGCACGGGCATAAATGTGAGGATGGTCATAAGTGTGAGGACCAGTCAAAAGTGCGAGGACCTGTCAGAAATGACTTTTTTCAGCCCTCTGAGTAGTCCCTATAGAATAAAATAATACTATACATAATTTTTTTTATTTATTATATTTGTAAATTGTACTTATGTTGAAATTTTAAAAAATATATTACTATTTTTGCATTCTATGAAAATTTTTGTTACTCTATATAGACCAAATTTTTAATCAAGCCCCCCCCCCCCCCCCAAAATCAATGGTGTCCCTCTTTACCAATGTTAAAATCTGGTTACCTTACATATTATACCCATCTTTAAAAAGAAAAAAGGCCCCAAAACCAGAACAGGGAACTAATTCTGCAGGTGAAACTTTCTTTTTTGACTATAATAACTAATATGTCTGGTTATACAACATCATCTCCTCTTCTTTCTATACTGTTCATCAATGAATATGCCTTCTGAATATGTTATTTGTAAGGACTCAAAAATGGTTCAGTCCCTTATGTCTAGGTAATTTTCTTACATATGTCTGTCAAAATATTTTTTCCTACTCTCTATACATGTGTTGTCTGCTATATTTTACTTTATTTGTCTGTCTTAGCCAAGAAGCCTTGAGTAATATCAGATTAGAAAATGTAAGAATCTCCTGCCAGCCCTGGAATCAAGCCATATTTTCATCTGCAGCATGCTGGTGTTCTAGGTTACATTCACAGAGACTTTTTCTTTTTTGAAAACAAAAATAACATTACAAAGGGAGTAGAATATTCCATTTCTCCAGAACCCTCTCATAAGCAGTAACAATCAGTTCACAGAAGCATGTAAATGAGCAGTTCTCAATCATTTTGGTCACAGGAACCCCTTATGCTATTAAAAACAACTGAAGATTCCACAGAGCTTTGCTTTATATGTTT
Source organism: Ptyas mucosa (assembly GCA_012654045.1). Classification (NCBI taxonomy): domain Eukaryota; kingdom Metazoa; phylum Chordata; class Lepidosauria; order Squamata; family Colubridae; genus Ptyas; species Ptyas mucosa. Next base: position 11,253 of record WNWU01004839.1, on the reverse strand, counting down.
ATTTTTAACAATGTAAACTGTGTTAGAAATTAAAATTGAGAAAGTTAAAATATTTATTTGACTGTACACCTGCGGAAAGGGTCATTGGAACTTGCAGAGGTCCACAAACCACATTTTGAGAAACAAACTATATTAATGGTTTACAAGATGCCAGGCATTGTTGATATACTGTGAATGGATCAAAGCAGAAAGAAGATTCCAACAATTATATGAAGGTCACAAACTGCTTTTGCATTGCGAGAAAGATGTTGTATAGCAATACATACAGCACTACTATAGACATTTGAGTGACTTAATGAAGAAGGCTACAATGCAATCATTCCCGTTTTCCTTCAAATAAACCTTCTACCTTTAAGCTTGCCCTTAGCAAAGAAATAAAGAAAAAAAATTCATCATGCCCATTTCTGTACAGAATAATATCAAATGTGGCAACAACCTTTATACAGTTTATTGATTTACTATTCCTCCTGAGTCTACGTGGCCCAAGGACAGCTTCACAGTTCATAAAGTTTTTCTGGCAGGTCTGACTGGCAATCAACCACCAGGTTCTTATTACATTGTTTTAATATAAATACAACTGTTCAGTTATAAACTATGTTCTCTCCATGTATTCAATAAAGATTTAGGATTTGGTCATCTTTGGTATGCAGCACTCCCATATTTATTGCAGCAATCCATTTCACTGTAAACTGAATTGAAAAACCACCTTAGTGAACTGTTGTTGTTTTTCATTTCATAACAATACAGAAGAAAGAGAACAGGCTGCAGAATGAGGCAAAATGAATGCATCTTCAAGAGTTGCATGAATGTTAATCTTCCCAGATGGCCAGGGTTAAAAAAGTGGTAAGTAATTAACTAACATTTACTTAAGATTCATTTAAAATTTCAAATAGACTGATAAGGGACTGCTTTGGAGTGGTTAAGTGGGTCAACTGCTTACTACATAAAACCTCACATAATCCAAAGTGATTGTGGCAAATGCTTCCTGATTTCTTCCTACCCAAAACACAATTGAACAGCTTCCTTTCCTGCTATATCTCTTCAGCAACTTTTTTATAATGCATCATACATGCGCTAAATAATTAATTAACTACTAATTTATTAAATTTATTGGGTGTCCAACTCCTAGTGACTCTAGGTGGTTTAAAATTGTTAAAAATACTTAAAACAACAAAACAACTTAAAAATATGAAAACACAAAACAGGAACAAAGATGGCTGAGAAAAAATCCAGATGGAACAAAGAAAAAGAAGAAAAGGTATGTTGATCATTCTTGTCAAAGCCCTGGGTGAAAAGTTATATTTTGATCCTTGAAATACCAGAAGCATGGGGTAGGTTCAGATCTTGGGGCAAACCCATGGTGGGATTCAGCTGGTTCGCACCGGTTCAGAACTGATAGCTAACAGTTCAGTTTGGCGAACCAGCTGAAGTTTCGCCACTTCCAGCCACTCCTCCCCTTGCCTGGCCTCAACTCACTGGGCTGCTTGACTCATACTTTGGTGACAGTAAGGGACTATTGACAGCCCGCTTCCCCTTCCCTCTTTACGCTGTGCCCAAGAGAGTTGCCTTCTTGCACTTTTCCATCTGGCTACCACCACTTTCCTGTCCCCCTCCAAGCAAGTGACGTCCATGCAGACAAAACCCCAAGGCAGCTCTAAGGTGCCCAAGGGGAAGAAGTGTGTGGAGAGAACATCTTGGCAACTGGACTCAGGGGACCTCAGGGCCTGGTCGCGAGAAGTTCCATGCTCTTGGGAAGATGAGAAGCAGCTCTCTGGTTCATTGGCCTCCCACTCTTGCAGCAGCCTCCTGTGAAGTCCTCGTCTGTTGAGGAGCCTGGTGCCTCAGCGGGCAGTGAGAGAGGCCTTGGCAGACGAGGACTTCACAGGGGCTGATCTACCGCCCGGGCTGACTGCAACACAAATGTTCATTCTTGGCCTTATTTGAGATTCCTAGCTGCAATGGACAGCAAAGCTAGGGTTGATGTCCACCTGTGTCGATCCAGCAGACAAAACAGGAAAGGGGGTCAGAGAGAAACAGTCCAGTTTCCAAGGTACTATCTCCACATGCTTCCCCCCAGGCTGCTGCTGCTGAAAGAGGGGGAGGCCAGCAAACTGGAGAGCTTCTTCCCTGTCTTCCCTGGAGCATGGGACTTCTCGCGACTAGACCCTGAGCTCCCCTGAAGTTTATTCTGCTGTGGAGGATGGGCTCTAGCAGCCCCACCTTGGCCCACACAAGGTCCTTGCAATCGCCCATGCTGGGATTGCTGCAGAGAATCTCCCCCTTCAGGTTCTTTTTAAGCAGGTTGGAGTGGGGGCAGAAATTCCGATTCAGAATTGGGGTCTGCTTCAGCCTCCTGGTGTGGGGCTTTGGGTGAAGGCTAAAGGGAAGTGCTGCTGGCGAAGAGCCTCATTCCAGTGGGACTGCATCATGGCCTGGAATCGTCTGACCATCTTGGCCCGCTAAGCCTCCATGCACCAGCCCTGGCTTTGCACTTCTACAGGTCTTCCCTATGTTTGGAAAGCCTATGCTCATAGTCTTCAGTGAGGTGTTTCTGCTGAGCCTCCTTCTTGGCCAGATCCAATTTGAACTGAGCCAGCTGTTTTGCCAACTTTTTCTTACAGTGGCTGCTTAGCTCCAACAACTGCTTCCTATTGGGGCCCTAAGGAGCCCAGGTGGTGAGGAGTGGCTGGGAGGAGAGGAAAGGCTGGGTGAAGCGCACCTCGACGTAAGTGTTGTCAAGTTGGCCATGCCCACCTAGTCACATGCCCACCCAGCTGGTCATTAGGGCAGAGAACCAATTGTTAAATTATTTTGAATCCCACCAATGGGCAAACCTCACATTAGAAGGCAAGAAAACAGAGAATTGCACTTCCAGCCTCCTGATAGTTTAGTTGAAGAAACCTGCCAGATCAGATCAGATGGGCAGATTTTATAGGAATAAACAAATCTAATTACAGCAGTCTCTGCATATTGCTGACATCCATCTTGACCACTAGAGAAGCTAAATCAGGGAGGGGAAATCTGTGGTCTCTAAATACTGTTGGATTACATTGGCAATCATTAATTATTTGGTTTAGTTCTATGATAGTGCAGTCAAAAGATTCCAATTCTCTCTCCATTCCTCCAATCCTTCTTTCCCCAGATGGCAGTTCCAATTGATACATACTATACATAAATGGCTGTAGAGCTCACTTCTTTTAATTCTCTCCCTGCATACTTTTTTTGATGTCTCCCAAATGTCACTTCAATTTTTCAGAGCTCCCTGGTTACATTAACAACAACCTGGGTACCACTGTATTATTCTATGATGGATTTATATACAGATGTTTGCTTTTCAAATGAATGGGAATTTGAATCTTGACAAGAATTTCAGGGCCCAATGCAGAGAAATAATTATCATGCATTAAAAGTGAAAATAGTAATTAAAACAAGTTTAGGAAATGTGGATTAAATAGTGCATTGGTATTCTCAAAATTTAAGTTGTGTGATCCAATTCCCAGAATTCCCCAGCCACTTGCTCCTTCAAAGAAATGAATGATATGGTTTAGTACATTGGTTTAGTTGTCTTTGTACAAATTGAAGATATTCCAACTATCTATGCAATGTACAGTATGTATTCTCTCTTCCTTGGTCCCTCCCTTCCCCCCCCTCTCTCGTATCAGGCCAGTGCAAATAATTCATCTCATTGCTAGAAATGTCATAGGCAAATTGCTCTATTTTGCAAAGCATTGGGACAAGGCTAGTCTGTTTCAAACAGTCCCTTGTTTTGAGACAAATGGCTTCTGTACATTGATTGCACATGTGTAGATCACTAAGGGATTACAAAATTGGCAGAAAGAAGCAAAATGGTTGCTTTCATCAATTGAAGAAAAGATGATCTGCTTTGATGGGGTAATGAAAACAAATCACTTTCAAAGAAAATCACTCATCAAAAGTCTGCATAATTTTAGAATGTTATACCCGTCTTCCAAGGAGTTCATAATGACAGATGCATAGTTGTTGCTTTTTTAATTCTCAGTCTCACTATAAGCTGTTGTGTTAAGCTGGTGTTATTTGGTTCAAAATTTATTTTTATTTTACTTTTTTAACAATTAACAAAATGATCTTTAAATTTAAAAAAGAAAAAAATAGAAATGGTTCAAAATTACTCTGTGAGCACCATGTTTGAACTCTGTCCTGGAGTAACATAGAATTGTATAATATTTAATATAATTGCAAAGATGGTCAACAAATAAATGCAGTATGGAATATCAATGTAAGATTCCATTTAATTAAGTTATTTTTCTTATAAGGAAGCTAAAATAATTTCTTCCACTGAAACTGATTCAACCATGATAGGTAGAATTTTTAAAAAAATCTCTCTGCACAGACTTAGAACTCTGAAAATTTGAACAGAAATATTTCCAAATAAATGAATAAATCTAATTAGTAGTTTTGCAGCTGTTTGATCTCTATTTCTGAGCTTCAGTTTAATTCATTTTCACTTTCTAAAAATTCTCATTAAACATCTTGCCTTGGAATTTACTGACTGAACAATAGTTACCATTCAGAGTTCTCTTTCTTAGATCCTGCTGGAAATGTCAACTTTCATTTCATGTAATGATTGTGACTTTGTGTTTTCTTTAAGATGTCCAAGCTTCTGAATGTCTTAGACAGTTTGACATTTTATGCTTTGTTCTCAGGACTTCTATATCTTACATGGTTAGGAATGCCAATGAGATATATGACTGTGTTTGTTACAAAGTCTGTTGATGATGTGTATCTTGCATCATTATTGGTTTCTACATTTTGACTACTATAGTACATGAAGAATTAGAGACCTTTTACTAAAACAAATGCCCCTGCAATAGGGCTGCAATAGGGCTATCTGCTGGATCACAGACTTGAAAATAAAGCAGCAGAAATAAAAGGGAACAAGATTGTTGTGATATAGTGTACTTTATTACCCCAGCTGTGCAGAAACCCTCTCCCCCTTCTTTCTTCTTTTCATCTGGAATGGGACTTTTCAGCTCCTACCCTTGGTCGCACCTGCTTCTCCACCAGGGTTCCGCCTCTGGGCATTCACCTCTAGCTTTTCTCCTTGGCTGACATGCCCCAATCTGTTCACCCTGTCAATGGGCCACGTCTCCTCAATCCCACGTGCTTTAGCACTTCCCATTCAATAGCCTACTGTTTGTCCCGGTCTGTTGGCTGCCCAGGTCAGTTAACCGCCAGCCAATCAGCTAGCTGTCAATGCTGGCAGCCAAAAGCAACAGTGTGATCTATCGCAAGGGGGCGGGGGAGGTGCTGCAGCCAAATGGCGTCAGGTGCACATTAGGAGAAGGAAGGGCAGGGGGTGGAAGCTCTCCTGTATCTGCTCCTGCCTCCCTGATAACAAATGGGAAGGGAGGAGTGGGAGGGCCATTAGTACGCCGGCTTCATCCAAAGGGAAGGGGGGGGGGAGAGAGAGAGAGAGAGAGAGAGAGAGAGAGAGAGAGAGAGAGAGAGAGAGAGAAAGAAAGAAAGAAAGAAAGAAAGAAAGAAAGAAAGAAAGAAAGAAAGAAAGAAAGAAAGAAGGAAAATATATTTTCTGTAGGAAACGGGTCCAAATGGCTCTTTGAGTGTTTAAGATTGCAGACCCCTAGTCTAGTTCCAGGGTTTCCTTCCTCTCCTTTTTCTCTCCTTCCCTCCCTCCCTCTACCTGTCCATCGATCCATCAATCCATCCATGTCTCATTCACTTTCCCTTCCCTCCCTCCCTGCCTCTCTTTCTTTCTCCCTCCCCTCCCTTTCCTTCTCCCCTCTCTCTCTCTCTCTCTTTCTCTCTCTCTCTCTCTCTCTTTCTTTCTTGTCTCCCCCCCTCCCCCTCTGGGTGAAGCTGGCATACTTACTGCCCCACCCCCACCCTTCCCAGACCAATTGTGTGGAATTCAAACAAAATTGAGACATAGATTCAGACTGATCTTCCTGAGCACAAAAATAAATAGATATGAGAAGATATTACTGAAAAGACTCTCTCTTGTGTATTACACAACCTACCATCTCTAGAAAGCACAACAAAATCTAAAAAGCAACCATGTTATAATGTGCTGTCCCACGCACTCTCTCTCTCACACACACACACATGTAAAGGTGGTTTAGTCGGTTTATTAATATTACCTAGCAATTCCTTTCACCAAAAACCCAGAATTGTCCCAATTAACTGCAGCCAAAAGCAGACCAATGCTAATCTACAGAGCATTGGCTAATGAGTCCATAAGGCACTTGAAAGTTTCCCAAATGAGATAAATCCACCAGGCAAAATTAAATCACAATACAAGAGGTTTCATGAAGCAAGAAAAGTCCAGGGTTCACAAGGCACAATACAAGTCAATGCATGGTGTCAATCCAAAGCACGGCTAAAATAAAAATGATCGGAAAACACACAGCTAGAAAATGAACATGTTCTCAGTATCACCTCCATCTGTCTGCTGTCTGCAAATAGCCAGCTTTTGGTGCATCCCATCAAGAAGGACGAGGCTTTCTACTCACAAGTAATTAGGCTGATCTTTGATGTTCCTGACTTTTCCCTGCCCTACATGTTCTTGGATCAAGGGCAGAAGGCAGTTCCTCTTCCTTATCACTGAAAGGTTGCAGCTGCATGCTTTCCCTACCTGAAGCCCCAGGGCATTCCTGCTGCAGCTGTGCATCAGGCAAATCCCTCTCAGACAGCTGCTTGGAGCCATTGACCAACTCCCCTCCAGAACTGCCTGGAACTAGTTCATCCTCCTCTGAGCTGACATCTGGAGAGGTATCTGGGGAAGCGTCTGGGGGAGTCATCACATATAGAATAGATAACAATAGGAAGTTTATTGATGATCATTTGACCATCAAAAATATAAAACTGATACAAAAATACAAATAAATGCAAAAAAACTATAGGGCGTATTCATGTAAGTTTTCATCCCTACAACCAACCCCAATCTGATCTAAATATTCTGTCTTCTTCAAAATGACCTCTGAAATAAAGAGTGCAGCCTTATTAGTGACATGCAGCTTTTTGTTCCCTGAACTAAGTAAGATAGTTGCTCTTGGTGCTCCAATAGTTTTTAGTTTTTCAATAAGAATCTAAGTAAGCAACTCTTTCTGTAGAGTACAGTTTGCAGTCAATAAGAATGTGTTTGTTGTTTTCATTGTCTTTAAAGGCTGGTGCTCCATAAATGCAGAATCTTCTTCAAATGGAACTTGATGAAACTTCCCATGTTTTACCATGGAGTCCAGCTGCTCAAAATGAGCTCTAGAAAAATCTCTTCTAAGATGCAAGTTGTTAAATATGGGAAACTGATTTGAGCCGGGCACTTCAAATACTTGATGTATTTAAGTGCAGTAATATCATATTGAGCAACCACATCAATAATTATTTGTTTGAAAGTTTCCTTGGCCTTTAGATCTTTCAGACTGGGAATCAGAAGGAAAATTTACTGTCTTCTTAGCAGCCTGATAAGGGTCATCTGAAGGGATCTTAGAAAAGTAAAGCTCTATAGAGAGGGGGACACGATAGCTAAACTGTAATTTATTATACTAATGTGACCTCAGTGACTTCAAGCAATAAGATGCCAGGGGTATAGTTTGTTCCAAGAAAAAATTCATGTGCATTGAAATTCTGAGGGTTTAATGTTTTGTACCATAAATGTTTTGTACCATAATTTAGTGTTCCCTTTTAAAGATAAAATCAATTCTGAGGTGCACTGTATCCTCCCCCACAGGAATTCCTGGTGATAACAAAATGAGTAAGGAAGTACATGTTATTTCGCTATATCAGACAGCAATGCTTTATTCTTTACACAGAACCAAAAATGAGGAAAACAAAATAGATTGAGATATTTTGCAAATTTTCCTCAAACACTCAAAGGATAACATGCCCATAAAATAATGAATATTTTCTAAAAATCAGAAGCCATGGCATGGTAGTAGGAATGTTCAAAGAAGGCAATATGACAAAATTGGTAAAAGAGAGATATAGCTTCAGTCATGGCTGTTACCTTGACTTTTTTTCAGTCAAAAATGGCTTATATCGATCCCTGACCTAGTTTGAAAATATATTTATGAAGGTATCTACTAAAGTCAACATGATCAGCCTGAAAAAGTAGATACATTTTTTTGGTAATTATAGCATCAATGGTGCAAGTTGACATAATTTAAGACCAAATATTGATAAATCATGAAATCATATAAAGCATGTGGCATAATCATTCTTTCCTTGTGGAAATTGTTTGCTTTACAAATGATTAAATTAAAAAAAGGAAGACTGGGAAATTGAAGGAAAAGAAATTCATCAAAACAAGGAGAATGCTAGGAGCACTTTATGATAATACATACAACACAATGTAGAAGGTCAGCACCTCTGAATACATAATATTTCCTTTTTAAGCACTGTGCCTGCCTACGTACTGTATACTGGTTTTTCATCTTACTTTTTCTTAACTGTGAGTTATGCTATGTTCATGTGAGTGTGTTCCTCTATCTTATCAATTCTTAGAGTGATTCATCTAATTCACAGTTTAAAAAGGATAGAGAAATTTGTTAATTATTTAATTGCTAATTAATCTCTTCTAGTCCTGCTCAGATTTTCATTTTCAACTGTTTGCAAGAATGAAAGACACATTTTATTCCTGTAATGTGTAAAATCAAAGTTTCTGCCTGTTAGTCTTTTGTCCAAGAAATAATTGGAATAAGTTTGTTTATACCATAAATATTCAGTAAAACATTTGATCTTCAGTAGCTGGAAATTATTTTTAAAATGTGCTATTTTATATGAAGATTTATTAATTGGCAATTACATTCATAATGCATGTTTGCCTTCAAGCCGCAGCCAGAGGAACAAAGTATAGTATATTAATTGCCATCTGAATTTAATTCATCCAGGTTGTTCCACAACAGAAGCATTGTACCTGGGCAGTGTGATCTAATTCTAGATTAAGTGTGCAGTTCAGTCATTAAATCAGTTCTGTTCTTTGGGTGTGACCTTTTCATCTGTTCACCCCACTGCAGAATTAACATAAATTTCATTAATAATATTAATAAGCTTTCTTGCTACTCTCTTCCATCATCAGTCGTTTCTTATCAGGAAAAGATGGATTTTTGCAATCCCACATTACTGACCCTTGTAATACTTACTTTTTGTAAGTCAGCAACAAAATAGCAGACTAAATTCAAAGTAATTTAACATATATGAAAATATATGGAGGCAAACATATATGGAAATGATATCATATATAATCACTGATGCAATTATAGGCAGTGACTACAAACAGTGAGGAATATCTGAAGACTGGAGGGAGAACTGTCAAACTATGATCTTATGGATAATAAATCTTGACTGACAGGTAATTTATAGCAGACTAAAATAATTATCGTTGCAGCACATAATTATTTTAAATATTTGGTACCATAAAAATGATTGCCACATAGATAGCTTTGAAAGAGATTTGATCATTTATTAGACGATCACAAAACTATCTGATCTCTTTGGCTGCAATTTAAAGCTGGTTAGAATATACACTATCAACCGCTTAGATCAGTGGGTGTCAACCTTCCTAATGCCCTGACCCTTTAATACGGTTTTCATTATTATTCCTAAAACCACTGAAAATATGTGTTTTCGGATGGTCTTAGGCGACCCCTGTGAAAGGGTCATTTGACCCCCAAAGGGATCCCGACCCACAAGTTGAGAACCACTGGCTTAGATGATTGAGATGAGCCACACTGGTAGTGTTCTGCATCCACTAGAAAGTTGTCAGTTGTCATCAAAGAAAATTCTAGCTTGAGGATCACAGTGATGGTGGGATTGAAAATAAGCTATTCTAGGGATGAAAATGGGGCTGGCTTTAGACCTTTTGTAGAAATTGCTCGCTAATTTGATTTTGAAAAGTAAAAACTTCTACTTGATCAATATTATTTATTAATTTTAATAGAGAAAATTTCCTACTTTGATCCTCTGCTACTTTAGTGACATCTCAAAGAATAACAAGTCTTCAGTCACTCTTTTCCAGGCTTCTCCAGATAAGTTAGGAGTACAACTCATAACATTTGGTCAACTCAATAGACTATGTCAACTCAAATAGACTGCCCAGGTTCTGGGTAGAACTGTAAGAGAAGAACAGGCAGAGCTGGGGGGGGGGGGGTGTTAAACAAGTCATCAGCCTAAAGTCTTTATCTTCCCACAAACAATCTAAATTCAACCACTCTTGAATTCCATTGACCCTTATTTGGGGTCAATTTAGCATTGAACATTAGTCAATTAGATTCTTGTAAATATGCTTCAGCAATAAATCTTCTGAACTGCAATTTAACATATAGTTTTGCCTGATATGAACCTAATCAATTTATATAGTTTTCAAAAAGTTAAGCAAAGTTGAAATTTGTTGGTGCTTAGATGAGGAGAGTGCTCTTATATTATAGCTCTCTTATATTACAGGCTGCTGGGATGGAATTTTGAAAAATCTATTTGCAAAAACAATAGCAAATCACTTAACAAAAAGCCAGGTGGGCCTGTATAGAAAGTTGAAACCAACTGGTAATGAAAACCAATGAAGCCTTGATATAATTTATGTTGGTGCCCCTTGCTGATCACTAATCTTTCTAAAAAATCTTTCGGTAAGTAAAAAATAAAGATGGAATTAATGATTATCACAATGACTCAGGGATTCTGGACCATGAAACTGAGCAGGCTTAATCATCACCCTAAATGAAACAGGGTTTCTGAATTGGTTCCCCCTCCCCCCTTTTTTGTCTTTTGAGGATCCATGATTTTAAGCACCAATATTTACAGAGCCTGCTTTTCTTTGATTTTTTTTAATGTACCATAAAAAGGAGGAGGAGGAGGAGGAGGAGGAGAAAAGTAGGACAGATAGCTTTGCATTGCTCTGACAACTGGTCGACATACTCTTCAGTGCTCATATTTGCAAAGATGGAGTATGACCTGAAGTCGAGTCTCAGAGAAATTTATAATTGCTCCGATTTCAACAAGGGATGCTTGCTCTATAAAACTACAGAACAAGTAATTAGTGATTTTTTTTCTTCTTCACAGTGACGAGATCACATACTGCTTTCAAAAATATGATGACAACCAATAAGCACACTACCTGGGTGGATCATTGTACTACAATCACTGAAAGGGTTTAGCAATACAATTAAAAGAGAATGTTTGCAAACCAAGACACCTTAAGTTACATAGAAAATGGAGAGGGCTGTGGCCAGTGCCAGCGGTGGTACAGCAAATTCCGAGTCTCCTGGA
>WNWU01004829.1:0-12679 GCA_012654045.1 Ptyas mucosa | reverse complement strand
CCCCACCTGTCTTTGATGTTTGTAAGACTGATGGAGGTTAGCTCCTATGTGTGAAATGTAACACTCCCTGATGTGTATACATACTAAGACTGCATAAAAATGTGCCTGGGAGAACCTTTCGGGGTTCAGACTTGTTTGTTTGCTTTTGGGCTGTTTGAACCATGCACAATAAACTTTTTCCTGCATTGAAGAGCTTGGCCTGGTCCCGTTTTTCCTGCAACAACATAGAAAATCAAAAGATGTTTTAGGATTTTAAAAAAATTACTCTTACAATTAAAACAGGCTAGCCTCGGAATGCTGTGCTTGTATTTGTTTCTTGCCTGCCTTCCTATAAACACTAAATTAATTCTGCTCTCAAGCAGCTGACCTCCAATCATTTCTAAGTAATCTCCCAGCCCAGAGTTTTGAATTTAAGAAAGGAAAGCTCTGCCTTCCAACAATCCTTAAAGGGAAAGGCTTTTTTTCCCCTTCCAACACCGGGAAAAAAATGATGACTTCTGCACTGATTTACCCAGTGAAACCTCTTCTTACATTTATTGCAAACAGTTTTTGGTCTAGATGTTTGACCTCCTCCTGGCCCATTGCCTTTGTGGGCTCCACCATCAGGAGCTCTGCATTGCTGTTTAAAATAGCCAGGTTTATTACAATTAAAACAATTGCCTTTGATCTTGCCAGACTTTCCTTGTTTTAAGGCAGCTGCTAAGGCTTCCATCTGATGTTGAGCTTGTCCCTGGGGATTAACTACTTTTATGACAGGAAAAGCTTGGAGACCCTCTGCAATTTCTACCCCAGTGAGAGTCCCTTTTTGACGCTCTTCCTGAAACCCTGTTCTAACAGCTGAAAACGTCTCCTGTAAAGGAGAAATTGATAAGGGAGCTGTCAGGGAGCTACTTTCTACTGGCTGCAGCGTAGTTGCAACCGGAGAAGTCAGCTGAAAATAAGGCAGAGGGGGAGCAGACCCCTGATCAGGAAACAGAGAGAGAGATGGTGACAGTGCCTTGAGTTTATGAGTCCCCATAACCTCTACTGCTTCCTTACATTTCTGCCACAGCAACAAATGCTTTATTTCTGCTCGTGGCGGTGAGTGTAAGTGAGTTCCAATTTTAATCCAATCCTGCAAGTCCAAAGTTCCTGATTCAGGATACCATGGGCACTGGTGTTAAGGATATTGATGTTGTTTTACCAACCAGCAGAGTAACTGCACAAGGAAACGTTGAGAGCAATGAATAAGAAAACTGTACATACATACATCATATAGAATCCTAACAACTGGCAACCTATTTCATGTACTAACTGTTCTAACTCAACTTAATTCCTGCCATTCCATTACTTTTAAGTATTTTCCTCAGTTCTTGTGCATGAAACTTCTGCGGAACTGAGATTCCCCCCCCCTACTCACGAAATTTTGGGAGCGAAGTTCGCTAAGATGCATCTGGGCTCGTCCGGCCAAATGAGCATAGGAGGTATCACGTCTATCACATCGGGGTCACCAGATGTTGTTTCAATGAAGAAAGACGCGTAGGCAGGATGATGGTTCACGGGAAGGCCCTTCGGTGGGAAGGCACCTTGGGGAAGGCCCTTCGGTGGGAAGGCACCTTGGGGAAGGCACCCTGACTCCATCCAAAAGGCTCCCTTTTATTGTCATTTTACAGCTACCATGGCAAAACATTAATCAACATTTACTTGTACTGATTGGTTACAGAAGACTCGTGAAATTCACGTGAACCCCTCGTTTCTCTCTCCTGCTCTTCCTGTGACAAACAATGCTACGTGCCGGGTCTTGCATATTTGAGATAGGGTCTCTGCCAGACATCCTGTCTTTACATTCCTGATGAGATTAGGACCTTGTGTAGATGTTGTTTACACGGCGTTGGTTTGCCAGACACTGAGATAACACTCACCCCCACAAAGAAATGCACAGCCTTGTTCAGCAAGATGAGCTGATGCACTATTCACTTTCTACAAAGCTCTGTCAGACATGAATTGACCAACATCCAGTCCACTGTTGTCATCTGTCCTGTTGGCTGTTCCTGCAGTACCAGCAATCCTATCACCCAGCAGCCCTCGCTATAACTTGGTGGCTTCCTTACCCCCCACCCCCAGACCCTAGGCCCAAGATGTTGACAGAGCTGGCATGGTGTGGTTGATTTTGTTCTGTCCCCATTCTCCACACGCACAAACCCACACAGACAGTCGAGGGTTAAATAATTGGCACACACAAACGTTCCGTTATCAGAGGCTTGGCTGCACTACGGGAACCGGCTGCCAAGTTCTTTACTATAACAAGAAGGGGGGTGTTCCTCCACCAGATAACAAATGCAATACACACCGGCTGGGAAAAAACAGTCCAATTCACAATCCTTCAGCAGACTGAGGGTTTGCACCAAAGGAACTTGCAAGAATTAACTTTGTCCATCACAGAATCTAAACGGCCACCCCACTCCTTTATATAGCCTGTGGGGTGTGGTCCAGTGACTCAGCTTAATCCCTGGCACGCCTCCTCATCTGCTGTGATCGTTTAGCACGCCGACGCTGACGTGGGTCCAGCCACAACTTGTCTCCCTCATCACTCTCCGACCGATCGGAGACACCTGGCTCCTGGCCAATCTCCTCTCCTTCGGCCGACACCTGAGGAATTGTCAGAGACGAGGGGCCGGGGGAGAGAGGCCTGGCCGGCTCCTCTCCTTCATGTTCGGAGCCTTCTTCCTCCGATACGATGGGCTCAGGGGTCGGAGCCACAACAGATTTATACTGTAGATATGTGTTGCATCAGGGCCTCAATGATAGTTTTCATTTAATTTTTTAAAAATAATTGTATTGTGTTCTTATTCTTGTTCATTACCCAGAGGTTCTTTGAATAGACAGGCAGTCATATAAATCTGTTTGATAAACAACTCACAGGGCCCCAATCCTGCCCAGGTAACCAGGAATTCCCACCTTCTTCCCTTCCAACTCTGCAGTTGCCTGCCTGTCTTTCCTCTGCGCTGGCATCTCCAAGTAACATGACCCAGCCCTGTTGCATCCACAGCCATGTTGGGTCAATAAGATGTCTTGTTGCTGCCAACATGAGAAATTCTACCTCCATCCTGCAAAGTTTTCCTATAACCCCTAATGGAAGGCTTTGTGATTAACTGGCCTCTTTATTTTTATTTTATTTCTGTCCCGTCTTTATTATTTTTATAAGTAACTCAGGGTGGCGAACATACCTAATACTCCTTCCTCCTTCTATTTTCCCCACAACAAACCTATGAGGTGGGTTGGGCTGAGGCAGGGTAACTGGCCCAAAGTCACCCAGCCAGTTTTCATGACTAAGGCAGGACTTGAACTCACAGTCTCCTGATTTCGAAACTAGTGTCTTAACCACTAGACCAGGGGTCTGCAACCTTAAACACTCAAAGAGCCATTTGGACCCGTTTCCCACAGAAAACACCGGGAGCCATAAAACCTGGGTGGGCGTGGCCGACTAGATGTCACTTGCTTCCACCCAGTCACATGACCCCCACAGCCACGCCTACCCAGGTTTTGTGGCTCCCAGTGTTTTCTTTTCAGTGGGAAACAGGTATCTCTCTCCCTCTCCCTCTGCCTGTCTCTCCCTATGCCTGTCTCTCCCTCTCCGTGTCTGTCTCTGTCTCCCTCTCTCTCTCTCTCTCTCGTGTGTGTGTTCCCTCTTGAACCATTTCCAAAAACAGGCAAGGGTTGGGTTGTGTTTTTTTTTTGCTGATGTTGTTCTTTCTTCTTCTTTGGGTGCCTTTTACCATATGATTTAAATCAAGAGTCATTTCAGGTTCCCAGATAAATGAAGCTCTTTCGTCCCCCTGCTGTAGCTCTCTGTCAGCTGAACCCACCACTGGGTGGCCCCACGCACCTCAGTCACTCGGGGAGACGCACGACTTGCTCTCCAACGCTGCTGCTGTTGCCACCACCATAGCCTGCCCACTGCTCTCGCAGCGCCTTGCGCAGCACAGTTAAATTTAGCGTGCTTCACAATGGTGGAGACAGCGTCCCCTCCTCCTCCTGGAGCCCATTACAACACGGAGCATCGGCCGCAGCCAGGCCGGGCCAGTGTCTCGGGGCAGAGAGCAAGTCGTGCATCTCCCCGAGTGACCAAGGTGCGCGCAGCACCAACAAGGGCCAGAAGAAGTGCCCACGAGATGAGGCAAGTACAGGGGTGCTTCACTCCCACTCTGGAATATGGAGCTAGTCTCCATCCCCCACCATTGCCCTTACCTTCTCAGGCCAGGCGAGGAGTGACTGGGGGGGGGTGCGGGGCAGAGCCAGGCAGTGGTGGGTTCAGCTGACAGGGACCCACAACATAGGGACAAAAGAGCCATATGCGGCACCGGAGCCACGGGTTGCCGACACCCATACTAGACCAAACTGAAAGTTAGGGTAGAGTTTATTTATTTTATTTTTATTTTATTTTAAATTTTTATTTTTTTATTTTTTTTATTAAAAAGTTTTATGAAAGATACAGACATTTTCTCGCCCCCTTCCAACCCCCCTCCCTCAATTCTTATTCCCATAAAACATTTACATGTACAGTCATTTATTTCATCATTTTCATACTTTTTTATAATATCACACCTTTTTCCCCTTTTACCTTCCCTCCCCTTTCTCCTTTTACTTACTTTTCTGTCAACACTTTTATCCCAACCCCCCCATCCCTCCCTCCCCACCCCCCCGACTTCCCAAAGCAAAAACAGGGTATGACATTTAACATGCATAAGCTAAAATATACTAACTTGCTATAAAATTCAAAATCTCCCATATACTCTTTAACTCCTCTTACTTAAATTCATCAACCTCCCTTTTATAACCCCTCCAAATCAATTAAGTTGAATTCTTTCTTCCTACATATAAAAACCTTTTCCTTAATGTATAGTCCAATAGTTAAACAATATTACAAGCATTAAAAAAACATGGATAAGTATCATTTCCACACCCTCAAACATCATTCTTTTTCAACATTACTCTCTAATAAGGTTTTAGATTAACATTTATCCTCTTTAATCCTTCATAAAATTAAACATTTTGCAGCCTTAAACATTTTATCTCTTATACCTTTTAAAATGTTGTAATCTTTTAAAAATTCTCATAATACATCAGTAAAACATTCTTAATTCATTCCACAAAATATAAATTTCAAAACCTTCAGGAGGATATCTTTCAAGTTTTTGTTTAACCATTTTAATACCTCCTTAACTTTGAGAAATTATCATTTTTGTACCCAACACTAATTGTAAGAAAACATATCCTTTATATCATTGCCTTAGAGTAGCCTTTAAAAATACCAATTTAATTAAACTTTTTTTCCCTATATTTTTTCCAGTCTTTCTTCTTCCATAATCCTTTCAGCATTGCTCCTCCCCCTACTTTTATTTTTGAAAATTTTTGAATTTGGATTTGAGGTTGATGTATCTTGAAAGCTCGCTCTCTTCTTAAAATCATTTTCTCTGGTTTAAAACCCCCATTTTGACTCTTTTTACTTGTATAATCAAACAGTTCGTTCCTTTGTCTGTAAAACCAAGAATTGTTGCCATATAATTTGTCAGCTTGTAATAACGAGTCCACTTCTTGCTTTACTGTTAGTTGAGTGGAAGTTTCTGCCAGAACTTCTGTTTCGGTTGCGCCAACCTCTGTCTCAGGCCTGACAGCCTGTTTTATACTCCAAAGTCACAATCCTCTGATTAGTTTCCTCTTGTTTTCCAGCCAGCAAATCATTATTATTCCCCAAACTATATTTTTGGAAAAAAATTTCCATTGATTCCAAAATAGCAGAATTAAAAGAATCTAAATGTTTCTGTAAAACCTTTGGAGTCACAACTTGAGAATTTGCTGATTCACCAGACAATGATCCTCCAGCCCTAATATCAGCCATATTTCACTTTATATTAATTCAGCTATCAGGTCAAAATCCAAATATTTTCCACACAATGTAAAGATATGGATTAATTGAAGTCAATGCCCAATTCTTTTCCATTCCACTTCCACTTTAAGGTGTAATCCAGTAGCTATATCTAAATTACAAACGTTAACAAGCATTAACAAGCACTTTCACTCATAGGTTTCGTTTTCACGCCCTCAGGCGCCATTTTTTTGCATTTTTAAACGGAGTTAAAGATTGTTACCTACGTTTTCTTTTTGTTCTCCTGATTTGCTCAGCCAGCGCCCAGAATTCCAATTTATAGTCCTTAAAATTGTGTAACTGATATAGCTGTTTAAAATTGTATTGCTGGGGTAGTCGCGGCATTTTGCTCTGCTTCTGCAGAGTCGCCCTGGATCCGGAGCTGCTTCGCAGGTTTCTAGGGAACTCCCACACTTTGCGCCCCAGAGTTTTCTCTGGGGCACTTGGAGAGCTCTACCTTCCACTGCCTGCTCTTGCCTCTCCCCTTTGCCCAGGGAGAGACTTTTCAAGCCTTCCGACAGCGCTTGTCAGCTGTTCGGGGGCTTTTACGAAACCGAGGAACGGGCGCTCATACTCGAGCATCTTTAATGCGATCGCGGCGCCACCGGAAGTCTTATTTTAAAAATTTATAATGCCGCCTACTTGCTCACGGCAACTCAAGGCGGCTTACAGGAGATAAAAGCACAACATAAGAGAAATAAAAATAATAAAAAATAAAGTAAAATAATAACCCCCCACCTTGGCGACAACAAACACTCATACCAGCCATTTAACGGCTCCATCCCACTCTGGGTTCTCCATGCCTGCTGGCAGAACCACATCTTCAGGGTCTTCTGAAAGAGTGTCAGAGTGGGGACCAGTCTAATTTCTGTAGGAATGATGTTCCAGAGGGAGGGAGCCACCACAAAGAAGGCCCTTCTTCTGGGTCCCACCAAATGTACCTCCTTAGGGGACAGGACCTGCAACATTCCTTGCCTCCCTGCTCTAGTGGGTCAGGTGGATGTGACAAGCAAGAGACGGTCCCTCAGATAACCTGGTCCAAAGCCATGAAGGGCTTTAAAAGTGACAACCAGCACCTTGAATTGCACCCGGAAGGAAATTGGCAACCAATGCAGCTCCCGCAAGAGAGATGACGCATGTGTACACTTAGGTCTGCACAAAGCCATGTGGGCTGCTGCATTTTGAACCAACTGGAGCTTCCAGATGCTTTTCAAGGGCAGCACCATGAGCACGTTGCAATACCATGTTATCCCGAAAATAACACCTACCCTGAAAATAAGCCCTAGCCTGATTTTTAAGCATGCGCCTAATATAAGCGGTGCCCCAAAAATAAGCCCTAGTGAAGATCGCCATCAGCCCGGTGGGTGGGTGGGCATGGCCAGCACTGGAAGCGGCGAGGACACGGGGGCTGATGGTGTCTAGCAGCAGCCACAGCCTGTGCAGCACAGGTGAGTAGATTACCTGTCCAAGCAGCAGAGGTGGGAGGAGGCAGGTGATCCAGACGCGCCACACAGGCCATGGGAAAGGTGAGAGTCGGTGGGCCAGAGTCGGCAGCCAGCCGCGGGAAGGTCATCTTCATGCAGTGGCACCAGCATCAGACCGCGGCAGAGGTGCGGGGGGAAGGCAGGCAATCCCGACTCTGTGTGCGGGCCGCAGGCAAGCTGAGAGACGTGAAGGTGAGCCTCCCATGGCCAGCCAGCCACTCCAGCCTACCAACTCACGGCTTTCCCACAGTCCACGCAGCATGTCGGGATTGCGTGCCATCTGCTTGGACAGGTAATCAACTCACCTGCGCTGCATGCTGTCAGGGTTCCGACCGATGCCCTAATTAATTCATGAGCCTCAAGCCAAGCTTCAAAAGCAATCCAGTTATTTATTAGGAGCTTCATGCCTCGCCATTGGTGGCGAGGGTATCAGCGGGGGTGATGAGGCTTGCCCCGATATTAAACTGGACTGTGGCACACCCCATTGAAGTTCTGGAGCTGGTCTCTGGCCCTAATGCCGTAGAAAGGGGCCTGCTGCGGGGGGTGAGAATGGAAAGAAGTATAAACGGGTCTTGGGACTGGAGAAGAGAGACTCACTTCCGGAATATCCTGACGACTGCAGAGGACCTGGTGTCCCCCTATGACATTCAATGGAGGCTGGGGTTTGGAAGAACCAGGGAAAACAGAGCTGGTGGGAGACGGAGGGTCTTCCCGTCGCATGGATACCAGCCCTTTCCCCTCCCCTCCCGGGTACTGTGTCTGCCTAAATGGGCTTATTATTAGCCCTGACTGAGGGAGCTTTCTCTCTTCCCCTCCCCTTTTTTCCTCCCCTTTCCCCTTCTCCCCCTCCCCTTCCTCCCCCCTTTTTTTATTAATTTTTTTTAGAATTTTTTATTTTTAAGATAACATTACAAACAGCATATACAATACTTCACCCTGTGCTATACATAAGAAAGGAAGATTCGGTTCTTCGGATATATCCTCATGATCACCAAAATCCACGTTCTCGGGGTACAGGTACCAAAGCGTCCAATTTTCCAAAGGCATATTCCACGAATGGTTTCCAAATTTTCCAGAAAATATCTTCTTTATAGTTACCATTTCTAATTTTAATATCGCATGTCATTTTATCATTTAAAGCTAATTTCCACATTTCGCAATACCACTCTTCTATTCTAAAATTCACATCTAATTTCCAATATCTAGCTATTATAATTCTACCCATTATAATCATAATTCTAATCAATTCTTTCTCATATTTTGTTGGTTCTATTTCCTTAACTATCAACAGTAATATAGTTTCTGGTCCCAATATTATTGCTTTCCCCGTCGTTTCAAATATGATTTTCTCCAATTGATGCCAAAACTTTTTAACTTTATCACATTTGTACCACATGTGTTCGTAAGTCCCTAATTCCATATCACATCTCCAACATTTTTTACTAATTTTATCATCCATCTGTGACAGTCTTAATGGAGTCGAATACCATTTCCAAACAACCTTATAATTATGCTCTTTAATCCTTACAGATAAAGTCTTCATAATTCTACTCTTCCAATTCACATTCCAATCTAAATCTGATATTTTAATATTAAGTTCTTTTTCCCAATTCATCTTCATCACCCTTTGTGGTTTTCCATCAAAATTTATAATCTTATAAATCTTACTAACGAGTCCCTTTAGCCCAGTTTCATCTTTCATAATTTGAGATACTAAATGTTCAAATTCAGTTTTACTTCTACTTATCGAACAATTATCTCTTACTTTCTTAGTCCATTTTTCTATCTGTGTTTTTTCAAACCAACCTAAACCCAATTTTTCAATAATTTCTTTTTTCCTCCTTTCATTTTCTAAAATTTTTAACCAATTTATTATAATTTCTATATTTTCATCTTCAATTACCTTATCACGACTTATATTAGTTTTAATCGGCCAATTTTCAATTGTCTTCCCCAAGAAAGTTATATCTGGAATTAAAATTTTAACAAATTTATTCCAAATTTTACTCAGTCCTTTTAACCAATAGCTATTAATTACACATTTTGATTTTGCTTTATCTAAAAACCATGTTGAGCCAAATCTCTTGATATCTTTTAATTCTAAGTCTCTCCAATGACTATCTTCACCTTTAAATATTTTTACCACAATCTGAATAGCATAGGCCCAATAATAGATGAGTAATTTGGGGATTCCTAATCCACCTTCCTTTTGATTTTGATACCACATTTTCTTCACTAATCTAGGTCTTTTCCCACCATTACAAAATTTATCCAATTTCTTCTGATATCCTTCAATATCTTTCTCTGTCAAATTTAACGGTAGCATCTCAAATAAAAAATTAAACTTTGGCAACAACATCATCTTACACATTGCAATTCTGCCAAACCAAGACAACGTTATCATTTTATATTTATCTATCTTTTTCTCAATTTCATTCATCACCACATCATAATTTAGTTTTTTCATTTCTTTAACTTTGAGTGAAAGTGTTATGCCCAAATATTTCAGTGTATTTTTAATCCTTATCCCAAATTGTTATTGCATATTGTCCTGTTCATTACCATTATTATCCATTAATAGTTCAGATTTTGACCAATTTACTTTCAAACCTGTCATTTCCTCAAATTCTTTCAAATGCTTATGTATCTTTTTCAAATCTTTCTCTATGTCCTTCAAAATAATCAAAGTATCATCCGCATACAGATTTATCTTATATCCCTTATACCCTTCCAATTCCTTGTCTTTTTCTATCATTTTGGTCAAAATTTCCATAGCTAATAAAAATAATGTTGGAGACAAGGGACATCCTTGTCTCATACCCACTTCCAATCTTATCTCTTCTGTCAACCTTCCATTCACCTTCACTCTTGCACTACTTTTTTGATACAATTTTGACATAACATGTATAAACTTATTACCAAAACCTAATATCTCAACGATTGTTTTAATAGTTTCCCATTGTACAGAGTCAAAAGCTTTAAAAATATCTAATGATACTATACCTATTTTGTCACCATTATATTCAGCAACATCTATAATATTTAATACTCTTCTAACAATATCACTCATATATCTACCCTTCACAAAACCTACTTGGTTATAACTTATATATCTATCTATAAATCTACTTAGTCTATTACTTATAATGGCAGTAAATATCTTTGCATCTTGATTAATTAAGGAGATGGGCTGATAGGACTCAATCCTTTCTAAGTCTTTATCTGGTTTAGGGATTATGGATATCACCATTCTATTCCATGACAACGGAACTTCTCCACCATGTAAAATTCCATTAAATAATTTTTGCAATTTTGGTATTATTATTTCCTTAAATTCTTTATAAAACTCAGCAGATAATCCATCTTCACCTGGGGCTTTCCCTAATTTTATTTTTTGTATTACTCCATTAATCTCATCTTGTGTTATATCTTCTTCCATCAAGTCTTTATATGTTTGGTCAATTTTCACAACATGTTTTTCTAAGTAACTTCTCAGTTTTTCCTGATCAATTAATTTTTCCGAATATAAATTCTGAAAAAAGTTCCTAACCACTTTGCATTTTTCTAATTTTTTATAACATCTTATACCTTTATCATCTATCAAGGCTCCAATTTCTCTCTTCCCTCTTTTATTCTTCGCCATCCTTGCCAGTAACTTAGAGTTTTTATTACTAAATTCAAAGAAATTCCTGTTTAGCTATCTCATATTCTTTTTTACCAATTCTATATCCTCTTCTATCAATTTATTTTTTAGCAAATTTAATTCCTTCAAAAAAAATTTTCTTTAGTAAGCAAAAATTGATTCTCCAATTCCTTAATCTGGCTTTTATCTTTTTCGATTTTATTTTTTTAATTTCTATATTTTCTGCTTGATAACTTGATACTTTCCCCTCTGAACACTGCTTTCATCGCATCCCAAACAATTTCAAATTTAACCTCTCCATTATCATTCAATCTCCAACATTCTTCCCATTTTTTAAATATCTATTTTTTATCCTCCTCATTTTTATACAGTTTTTCATCATATCTCCAACAACTTCCTTTTTTTCAAAATTAAAATCTATTTCCATCGTAACTTCTGCATGATCAGAATCTTTAAAACTTCCTACATCTATTTTATCCACATTATTCAACAAATCTTTAGAAACCAAAATATAGTCAATTCTTGAATATGTATTATATATCTTAGAGTAAAAAGTGTACACTCTTTCAGTTCCTTTCACTTCTCTCCAGACATCCACCACGCCATTTCGAAGTATCCACTTGTTTAAAGTCCCCATTTTATTTGCTCCTCCGCAACGAGTGGGGTTGGTACTATCTATTTTATCTCTAATTAAATTAAAATCCCCAGCCACAATTACTTTCCCTACACTTTCAATTTCCAAAATTTTAGTTATTTTTTCAAGAAATTATTTTTGTTTCTCATTCGGTAGATATAAATTAACCAGTGTCACTTTTTCCTCATTAATATTTCCCACAATTATTACATATCTTCCTTCATCATCCACGATTACTTGTTTTTTTTCAAAATATACCCTATCTGATATCAGTGTTGCAACTCCTCTAGCTTTTGAAGTTCCAAAAGATTTTTCATAAATTTGCATTCCCTTTATATACCTTTTATTTGAGTCTTCAGATTTCTGATGGGTTTCTTGCAAAAATAATATGTCTGGTAGATCTCTTTTAATTTTAAGTTCCAATCGTCTTCTCTTAATCTGATTCCCTGTGCCCTTCACGTTCCATGTCATTATTTTTATTAAACCCATTTAAACTGTAACTTTTTTAATCTTTTCCCCTCCTCTTCCTTTCTGTGCCCAGATCCCAACCCCAATCTCCCACATTCCAAACAACATTCAGCATAAAAAAAAAAGAAAATAATAATAATAAAAAAAGACAAAAGACACAACAAACATTAAATAACAAACAATCTTCGTCCCCCACATCCTCAATTGGTTTCCGCCTCTATAAAGAGAGTGGGGGAGAGGGGACGTGCTAATGGTTGGGTCACTTCTTTCGGGCAATCTACTTAAGTTCATCTCTCAAAAAAAAGGGTGGTAACTTTTCCCCGCACTCAGCTTCCTGCGATTCTTTTTCAAGATCCTTCAATTTCTTATCCGCTCCATCTCCCATTATATCATCACGACTTTTCTTTTGTTCAACCATTGCAGGTGAGATTTCCTTCCGCTTTAACCCTTTAGGGCAGCGGTTCCCAACCTGGGGGTCGCGACCCCTTTGGGGGTCGAACAGCCATTTCACAGGGGTCGCCAAAGCCCTCTCTTGCCCCCCCCCC
>WNWU01004802.1:0-12347 GCA_012654045.1 Ptyas mucosa | reverse complement strand
ATATATATATATATATATATATATATATATATATATATATTAAAAAAGTGAAAGGTGCACAAGTGAGCACGCCATCCAGTTTAAAAGATTTACAAGGCCAAGCTGTGCAGCAAGTCTTTTAAGTAGATTCGATCGAAAAGACCAAACATAGCCGTCCATCGCCAGAAGGTGCTGAAGCCTTTAGTTAAATAAGCGGTTTCCGCCTGATGTCAGAAACAGTTGGAATAAGATATTGGATGAATGCGGTTCGGGATGTCAGAATAGAACTAGGCACTGGTTTCTAGCAAATCCCTGGAAAGTGCTAGCAAAGAGACTAGCGTGACATCTGCACTGCCCGCTCTCTTTTTCACGTGGTGGTTTCCAAGAAGAAGAAGAAAGAATATCATCAGCTTAATAACTTTGGCAAAGGTAATTTGTTTTTTAAACAATCAGACAGAATCATACAAGAGAAAATTAGGTGGGCACATGCAGTTTAACTGCAATTTGTTGGACAACTGTAGTGAATGTGCAGATATTGAGACTTTTTTTGCCATCCACTTGCCAATTCTATGTGGCTTACAGTATACGAAATAAAATTTTAATAAAATGCCTTAGTAAAACCAATAAATATAGACATCTTTAAAAGGTCTGTTTTTGTCATCTTCTGAAACATCATGGAAGAGGCACACCTGATTTGGGCAAGGTGTTCCAGCGGAAAGGGTCTATTGCTGAGAAGATCAAGCCTCTGGGTTCCCATCTCCTCCCCCCCCCCATCTGGGGTATCCATTCTCTAATAGATCATGAACGTAGTGCAGATTTTACATGAAGGAGACTGTTCCAAAGGTTATAAAGGCCCAAGCAGAAATGTATCCAAGGGCTTGACATCTCTTCTGCAACAGCATCAGATTGATACCACCCTCTCAGAAAAGTGGAGCTACTTCAAAACTATTTCCAATCCCCCTCTCTTGCAAGCAGCTCAAAAAGATACCATGTTATGATACCGAAACTTGCAGAGAGGTCTACAGGAAAGGAGAGTGTATCACAGCTGTTTCAAGTTGCATCTACAAAAACAAGTGCTCTGTTTCATGCCTTGTTTAGAAAGGATCCAGATAATCCGTCTCATCCAGGACCCTTTTGTAGTTGAAGCTTAGCTACCTTTTCTGCAGCTTTTTCAAGCAGTAGTAGGTTGGATAAGTGGATCCAGGGAAGTATTTTTGAGAAGAGAGCACAGCTTCTTTAATGGCTGAAGGCATTGCCCCCTCCTCCTTTAGCAGTGCATTGATTTATCAGCTGAATCCATGTACTCCAGTTCTTGTTAGACATTCACATTGAAGAGCAAGGATCTAATTTGCACATAGCCTCCTCAGGCATCCGCCTTGAAGAAACTTGTGGGACAGTTTTACAAATTGATTAAAGAAATAAAATAATTGCAACACAATATTCTCTATATAGAGAGTGAAAAGCATGGGAGTGGGGAACATTAGACTGGATGGGCCTTTTAACTGAACAGTTTTTTAAACTAGGGATGATGTACATCTCTATTATTGCTTATCTAGTTCCAAGGAAGCAGTTAGTTTTCGTCAACATTAAACTTGATAACAGATGAGGGAGAACAGGTTAAAATTAAATCAAGACAAAACAAAGGTGCTTTTGGAAAATAGAAAGCTGGATTTGGAGAGTGTGGTAAAACCTGTTTTGGATTAGATTGCCCTCCCTCAAGAGGAGCAGATTTGCCATTTGGAAGCAGTCCTGAATCTGCAGGTGAAGGCGATCACATAACATATCTATTCTTTGGTTATAACCTGTCTTGAGTTCTGCAATATGTTTATCTTACGGCTCTTCTTAAAGTGTACTTGAAAATAGTAATTGGTGCAAAAATGCAATAGATAGGTTGCTATCTGATAACAAGGTACAAAGATCAGACAATGCTTGTAGTGAAAGATTTGTATTGGGCTTGATTACTTGAGGTACTGCCTTTGTTATTGTGAATCTTCCCATTTAGTAAGCTAATGAGACCTTTTGGAAGATTACTCTGTGGTACCTCTTGTAGGGCATCAAAGCAATAGCTCCAAAAAAGTATGTTTGGTTTGCAATCTCCCATCCATGCCACTAGTGGATACTATTTTGTCAGCAGGATTATAGAGTTGGCTTCAAGACAATGAAATTTTGCTCCATCTTGGAATCAGTTTTCCAGTTGTATACTGGCAAAATTTTGAATGCATACACACTGAACTTCAGAAATATTTGTTGAGTTTCCTACATTGTGATAATGCAAACCTCAAACATCTGAAACAGTTCTGAAATTTTAAGTGAAGCAATAAAAAAAATCCTTAAAATGAATGAAATAAATAATTACCCTGATAAAATCTAGAGGAGATTAGATACATTGTCAGGTCATGGCAAAACCTTTGCACTATGAAAGATTTCCTAATCTTTAAAATAAATGTATCCCCAGAGTGGCAATATCACAGGAAACACCTGCCTCTATAACATCATTAAAGGAATTTCAGTAAGCCATAGAGTCACTAAGACATCATGAATATAAGGATAGATTAGGCCTATATTGAAGCAATTACCTAGGTAACATTAGTTGTTTAGGGCTTTTCATTAACATTGCAAATGTCTCAGCAACTGATTAAAATGGACCATCCCTAATAATTTTTGTTAGTTTTGATTTTACGATACTAATATATAATGACTTAGAATACTAACTTGATCTTTCTTTATTAGGCAGAAGGAGAAGAAGATTCTTGCTCTGACATAGTAAAGGAGGATGACAATGACAATTCTGGTGAAGCAAATCTTGAGGTATGCTGTTTTATCTTCACTTGTGTAGTCATATATACAGTTTTATTCTTTATTCCATGTGCCTTTGTACTTTTGTCTCCACACTTTAAAACTCTCCTGTATATTAGCTTTAAATGGTTTTATTTTGGGGGATGCAGTTCCAATGATCCTGGAAATAATTATTTTTTCATAAGAATAATTGTTTATTAGAGAGCATGAAAAATCAACTTACTGGTAGTAGAAAAATATTTCTATCCATGTGACAGAAATACTTTATATTCTTGATAGGAACATACATCCCTAGAAATGCAGTATTCCTTTTCTTTCTATCTGTAGAACTTCAGCTGCTGCTTTTTATAATGTTTATTGATCATTCTTCAAAAATGGATTTTTAGGCAGAGCTTCAGATGTTCAGAGCCCAGTGGATGTTTGAACTTACCCCAGGGGGGAGCTCTACAGGTCTGGAAACTCGATCCTGCAGAACAAGAGGGTCTTTATTAAAGACCATAGATACCAAAGGGAAACTCGAACTTGCAAAAGAGGAAAAGGTAAACAATTTAAACCTCCTAAGAGCCATGGTGGTGCTGCAGGCTAATTCTGCTGACTGCCAGCAGTTCGGTTCCCACTGGCTCAAGATTGACTCAGCCTTCCATCCTTCCGAGGTCAGTAAAATGAGGACCAAGATTGTTGGGGGCAGTATGCTGACTCAACCGCTTAGACAGGGCTGTAAAACCACAATGAAGCGGTATATAAGTCTAAGGGCTATTGTTATTGCTATTGCTATTTCTAAACTTAACATTCATCTTTTAGTGTTTCAGTATATATAAAGTATAACCTATTTTTTTATTTCTATTCTTACAATTGAGCTGTATCTTATTTTATTGAAATAATAAGTATTCAGTATTAAAAGAAAAGAAAACTTGTCCTGAATTCCTTGTACATTTGTTTGGATTTATGTTCAAGGAAGTAAAGGCACAAATATGATTAAAAACACGGTCAGATATTGAAGTAAAAAAAAAAGGATTGCAATGCTTTAACATGATTAAAATTGAAGTAATCAGTTTTGGTCCATAATTAGGTTGTTTATTAAAATTTAATTAGCCATGGAAAAACTGCTTTTGATTTTTTTTTAAAAAATAGTATTTTTAAAAAATAGTAATAGAAGGTTGTATTTCATTACTTAAGTCAATTTTTTATTGCTTTCCTTCTAACGGATTCCAAAAACAAATGACTAATTTTTGTGCAGGCAAGAGAACTGTTCCTGAAGGCAGTGGAACAAGAGCAAAATGGAGCTCTTTATGAAGGTAATCTAACATTCCGATTTAATGTCATATATTAATTTCTTGGACCATGCTCCTTATGAGCTGAAACCATTTAGTGTTATAGTGAAAAATGCAATATAGAGATTAATTATTAAAAGGCAAAGTGGTTGTCAAGTTCCCAGCATATAATTTGTTCTCTAGGAGGTGTTGAGCCCCTTCTAGTAGGCGGAGACAAATCCTTTATTGTTTCGAAACTGATCTGGCCCTTTAAGGCATCCGTCTTCCCATCATCACTTATTTCCAAAAACAAGTGCATGTGAAAAACATCAAGCAGTCATTTCTCTTCCACTTTCCTTAGTGCTGTAGTGCTGCAGTGTGTTCTTGCCCTTCTAAAAAAGGGTCTGAACCCAGCTTCTTTTGTGTGCGGTGGGGTGGTTGCTTGCGAAGCTGAGGATCTGGTCCATGTGAGTAGGTTTGCGGTAGACACGGGCTTCCAGTTCTCCGTTGCTTACTCTCCTTATGTCAGTATCAAGGAATGGGAGTCTTGTCTGTTTCCTCTTCATGTGTGAATTTGATCCTGCGGAATATGTTATTGAGTAGGTGATGTGTTTCTTTAATTTGGGAGCATTTGGTGATGATGATGGTGTCGTCGATGTAGCATGTTCAAAATGTTGGTTGGATGGTGGGTAGGGCTATGGATTCAAGTCATTGCATGACTGCTTCTGCTATTAGGCCTGATATAAGTGATCCCATGGGGTGCCTTGTACTTGCAAGTAAATTTTCCCATTAAACTTGAAGTATGTGTTGAGGCATAGATCCAGAAATTTCATGATGGTGTCTATGGACATGGAGTGTTCTATGGCAGAGTCACCTTTGTGAGTATAGTGTTTAGTGAGTAGGTGGTATATGGTTTGTTTAGCCAGGTTAGTGCCATGGTGACAAGTGCTGTGACATTGAAGGAGACCATAATTTCTTCCTGGTTGATCTTGGTGTGCTTGATGAGTTGGAGAAATTGTTCTGGGGAATTTATTGATTCACTTTTGTCAATTTTGTTATGCTGCCTCCTGATTCTGCAGTTGTTGAAATTCATTTTTTTCTCATTAATCTACATTCAGTAGATGACAAAGTGAAAACATAATTTTAGAATTGTCTGTAAATTTATTAAAAAGAAAAAACTGAAATATCACATTGGCATAAGTATTCAGACCCTTTGCAACAAAATGTGAAACTTAGCTCTGGTGCCCCCCGTTTCTCTTCAACGTTGCTGACATGTTTCTATACCTTGAATGTAGTCAACCTGTAGTAAATTAAATTGATTGGACATGATTTGGAAAGGCACACACCTCTCTCTAGAAGTGTCACAACTGACAATACATACTGTAGCAGAGCAAAAGCCATGAGATGAAAGAAACTGCCTACAGAACTCAGAGATAGGATTATTGCAAGGCACAGATCTGGGGAAGGCTACAATAACATTTCTGCTGCACTGAAGGTTCCTAAGAGCACAGTGGCCTCCATAATTCTCAAGTGGAAGAAGTTTAGGGTAGGACTCTTCCAAGAGCTGGTCACCCGGTCAAACTGAGAAATTGGGGGAGAAAGGCCTTAGTAAGAGAGGTGACCAAGAAGCCAATGGTCAGTCACTCTGACTGAGCTTCAGAGATCCTGTGTGGAGATGGGACAGTTTCAGAAGGACAACTTATCTCTGCAGCCCTCCACCAATCTGGGCTTTATCGCAGAGTGGCTAAATGGAAGCCTCTCTTCAGTGCAAAACACATGAAAGCCTGCTTAGAGTTTTTTCCTCACAGTCTGAGCGTCCTTCTGGTGCCTTTTTGCAAACTCCAAATGGGCTTGCTCAGATCTGTGCTTTGCAATAATCCAGTTTCTGAGCTCTGTAGGCAGTTTTTTTCACCTCATGACTTTTGCTCTGTTACAGTATGCATTGTCAGCTGTGACGCCTTCTATAGAGAGGTGTGTGACTTTCCAAACCATGTCCAATCAATTAGATTTACAACAAGTGGACTTCAATCATGATGTCGAAACAGGTCAGCAACAATGAAGAGAAATGGGAGGCACCAGAGCTAAATTTCACATGTTACAAAGGCTCTGAATACTTATGCCAATGTGATATTTCAGTTTTTTCTTTTTAATAAATTTACAGACATTTCTAGAATTCTGTTTTCACTTTGTCATTATTGGGTATTAAATGTCGGTTGATGAGAAAAAAACAAATTTCAACAACTGTAGAATCAGCCTGCAGAAATTGACAAAAGTGACAAAAGTGAAGGGGGTCTGAATACTTTCTGAATGCACTGTAGATTTATCTGTATTTGTTAATTGTTATGCTCACCAGCAACTCAACATTGCTTATTTTGTATTTAGGCTCTTACTGTACGTATTTCTATTTCACTCAGTCTCACTATCCTGTTCCTTTAATAAAACATCTAGATCTACGCACATGGTCTGGTTTATTAAAGGATAGGTGGTTTTAGTTGCATGTCACGCTGCACACAGTATAATATGTAGTGAGGATAGAATGGATTGAGAGTTATATTTGTTTTTTCAAATGCAGACTAAATAATTTAATTATAAAAATAAAGATGGGTCACAATAGGTCAGAAGATCACATACTTTAGCTAGTTTTGACATGGATGAAACGTATTCAAAATTGTGCTCAACTTTGAGTTGAATTAGTTAGACATTTGGAAAATAAAGATTTCTGACTAACCTAGCCACAGGGTTATTATGAAGATTAAAATTTATTTGAAAACATTTTGAATTGTGAAGGATGTTATAAACAACCATTTTACTGGCACAGTAATTTTGAAGTAAGTATTGTGATAAATGGACTTCGGGATGTTTTAAAATACTTTTAATAAAGATAGCAATATGGTTAATGTACACAAAATCCCCTCTCCTGTCCCTTCTGATTCATCTTTTTTTTCTCTAATTTTTTTTTTAATGGGAGGGGAGTATGTTGCAAAGCAACCTTACAGTCTTTATTCCAATAATGTTTCTGGCCCTCATGTATTCAAGCAAGCATCTTGTGATATTAGGTGGATGATAAGGCCACAATCTTCCGGTTTATCTTATAGTGAATGGGTGCTTGGTGATTGATCATACTAATGAAGACAGTGGCCAAAATATTTCAAATCTGCTAACTGGTTCAAGCAACTGTGCCAGTTTTATTGTTACGTTTCAATCTCGGAGTACTTACCTTGCCCTTTCTATTAACTACTCAATGATCCTTGTTGCTGATTCAATCCATTGCTCCACTCCCCCCAGCCTGGTCACCACATTTTATGAATACCTGTAAAAAAGTATGGAAATAGTTAAATATTTATATTATTAAAATGGCCTTTAATTAATTACAGTGATTGTACTCTCCTATCATCATTTTTTGCAGAATATGTTTTGAATTAATAGTATAATAACAAAAGAAAGAAAAGTTGCATAAGAACTCTGTTAATGCACTGATTTTTAAAAGTTCATTTTAAATAGTTATTCCAAAGTGTATGAACAATCAATTTAAATAACCATTACTTTTATTTTTAGCTATTAAATTTTATCGTCTGGCTATGCAATTGGTCCCAGATATTGAGTTTAAAATTACCTATACCAGATCTCCAGAAGGCGACAGTATTGGGAAAAGCTAGTAAGTATATATAAATATATATATCTATGTATTATTTGAAAAAGTTCTCCTTGGTATATACTGGATTTCATATATATATAGTTAGTGGTGGTGTTAGATGGACATGACCACAGTAAATAGTCTAATCCACATCTTAGTGGATTAGACTATTACTAGAATGTAAATTCACAAATAGCTCAAGTATAGAAGATATTCTTCTGAATTTACTTGGTAAAAACTATCCTGCTGCACAATTAAGGTAGTATCCAAAGGCTTACTGTTACATATATATATATTTTGGTCTGATTGATTTTTTTAAACCAAAAATCTATTGAATCATCAGAATTTTTAAGGATGTTCTAGGTCTCAAATTACTACTTTTCTAAGAGAATTTACTTTGTCCTATACTATTTGTGAAGAAACTAGAAGAAGAAAAAAGGTAGTATTCCCAAACAAGGCAAAAACAATATGATACACAGTTATTCCAATATGGGAAATCCAATATGAACTGAAGGAGCCAACTCTCCTATCACAGTTAGAAAATACAGGTAGCCCTCGACTTACAACCATTTGTTTACTGACCATTCAAAATTACAACGGCAAAAGTGATTTATGACCATTTCTCACACAACCATTGCAGCATCCCTATGATTACATGTTCAAAATTCAGATGCCTGGCAACGGGCATGTATTTAAATAGTTGCAGTGTCCTGGGATCATGTGATCACCTTTTGCAACTTTCTGACAAGCAAAGTCAATGGGGAAGCAGATTCACTTAACTGTGCTATTAACTTAATTGCAGTAATTCACTTAACAAGTATGGGAAGAAAGATTGTAAAATGGAGTAAAATCCATTTAACAACTGTTGCTTAGTAACAAAAATTTTGGGCTCAATTGTGATCATATTCTTTCTCCCACTCTCAAAATCTAAATGTGTCCTTTTGTAGTAATAAAAGAAAATCCTTTGAAAGTTTAAAACTGGAAAAAATGGCAGTTGGGAAAACCATTATAGCATTCTCTTTTACTGGTTCTTGTGTCTCATTTGCAATTCTGGGAAGCTGTTAAGACAATATTATATGCATCAGTGTGTTCTTGACTTCATGTTTGGGAACATTTCCTTTGCCAAATTCTAGTTAGAATGTAAATGTAAATGTAAATATGATTGACATTAATGGGCTTTAATATTAACAAGTCTGTTCATCTGTTATACAGGTAGTCCTCGAGTTATTAATATAATGGAGCCTGCCCATTCCATTTGTAACCTGAGAATTCGTTGGAATGAATCTTGTACCTTGAACAGGATCACTCCCTCCTTTTACCCATGCATTCCCTAATCGAAAGCGAGGCTTGTTAAGTGCACCTGAGATCCGCCTCTCCGACGCTCCGTTCAGGCCTCCAGGCCTATTGTAAGGCGAAATTGAGCTTCTGGGGGGCGAATCCACCCCTCCGACGCTCCATTCAGGCCTTTGCAGGCTCTCCCAGCCCATTGCAAGCCAAAATGGAACTTCCGGATCCACCCCCTCCCAAAGCTTCATTTCAGCCTGCAACAGGCCGGAGCAGGCCCACAGACACCCAAACAGAGCATCAGTAGGGTGGATCCGCCCCTCAGAAGCTCCGTTTCAACCTGCAACGTGCAGGAAGAATGTTGCAGAGCCTCTGCGGTTGTTCAAAAGGGTGAAAAACTGCCATGGTGCTGCAAGATTCATAGTTTCGAGACTTGTTTGTAAATGCTAGGGGGCGCTTATCGCGTAACTTTGAACGTTCTCTAAGGGAATGCTCGTATCCTGGGGATTACCTGTATTTTATTATGATTTTCTGGTCTCATATTATGCCTGTGTTTTGTAGCATTGAAGATAATGAAGATGATAGCAAAATGGCTGACCTTCTCTCTTACTTTCAACAACTCACTCTTCAGGAATCATCGATCAAACTATGTCAGCCTGAGCTTGATCTGAGTCAGACTCATATCTCAGGTAAAAGAACATTTTCAGTAGGAAATTAGTGGGCATACTTTAGTATAGAAGATCATGAAAGGAATGTTCAGAAACCATGCTGAACAGGAGAAAACAGTTTGAGATGTTTAATAGGAACTGTATAGATTTTAGCAATAAAATAGTTCCTTCTTCATTGTTACAATTCATATATGTTGCAGGCTTAACATAATGCTTTCCTAGTAGTAAATACATTTAGCATAAGAAATTTATTCTAAATATAGGGATCTGTAGAAAGTTTTTTGTTTAAAGTTATCTTATAAATTGTAATTCACATTTTGTACTAAATTTCACTGGGTTCCTAACTGAATGCCAATTTATAAAAAGAATGTTAATTGTGACAGTTGCTGTAAGTGCTTGTTCTAGAATTCTAAATCTAACAATTAAAAACATAAAATATGTGCTTTTACTATATTTTGTCATCTGAAATTGAAAGAAGAAAAGTTCATTATTTGATATTCACATCCATTGTTATTAGAATACATGTAAACATGTTGACATGCAGAGTAATTATTTTTGTAAAATGAATGATTTATGAAAGATTCAGCAACCTGCAAAAATAGCGGTTTGGATGAAAATATCATGCTTAATGTAATTTTTTAAAAACACTAGATTTGAAGATGCATTGATGTTTGTTTAGTATAATATAGTACCACATTAAGTGTGGAATCCTTCGTTCATCCTTGGAAGTAAGAAGGGAACTTTCCCTAAAGCCTCTCATATCCCCCGAAATTGGAGAGTTCAGTGATTCTCTAGTTGCTTTTTATTGCTTGCTTGCTTTTTGTGCCAAGGGCTATAAGAGGGAGTAGAACTAATAGCAGCATTCCATTCCATCCCAAGCCAGTAATTTGGATGCCAAGAGCCTCCCCCACATTGGGTTTTTTTTTAGCATGGATCCAAATCAAACTACTGGAATTATTCTAATTTTTACATTTTTTTTTCATAGTGTTGCCTATGGAGCTGTTAATGTATATTTTTCGATGGGTAGTTTCCAGTGATCTGGACCTGAGATCTTTAGAACAGTTATCACTGGTCTGCAGAGGTTTTTACATTTGTGCCAGGTAAAATTGAAACTATCATGCAATAAAAATTTCATTTATCCGGATAAAAGTGAGTAATTTTAGGATATTTGAAATAAGTGGTGACAACCAATTTTTTGTGGTTATAAAAATAAGGTCTTTACTAAAAGTTACTGAGTTTTTTGAGGTTTTAGGTAAAAGATGTGGTCAGTTAACTAATAATACAAAGTATTTTTAAAGAAGAAGCTTCACTAAAGCAACTAAAAACTTACTTATCAGGCATCCTTAAAAATTCCTTTAAAATGTTTAAGTGAATTACTATTACTGCAGTTAAGTAATGCTCTTATAAATGTAAATTATTCAGTGACTAATTCTTTTAATTTTGTTCTGAAAAGGTAAGGTCACCTTAAGATTATAGTTTTAAAATCATAAAAGTAAAAAATTATGAAATAAAAAGCAAGTATTAAAAAACTCCAGAAACTTATGAAAGTGTGAAGATTAGTGGTGGAAAGTAGTTATATGTTTCCATTAATGGAACAGTATTGAAGCAATTTCTTAATTCTCTAAGTAGCCTTTGGATTCTCCCCTGACAAATTTATTGGAGGTTTGTAGGTTGGTTCCATTTCAAATAGCTGATTTCATTCCATCTGTTAAGCTAGTTGAATTTGACTATTCAAATCAATTTGGAAAAAAAGTTGTTTTGACTTTCCTATGCAGTTTGATTCAGTTCAAAGATTTGGTAAAAGTGACTTTGAATTAAACCTCTGAATAAAACTGTGCTGAGCCTATTACTGTATTCCATAAAGTTTTGTTGCATGAAAAGCTCTGTTATTCTGATTTGGCATGTATAACACTTGTGCAGTCATATATACAGAAAGACGGGAGTTTTAAAGATAATTCTAGCATTGATTGTGATATCTGATTCTAGTCTAATTAAGTTAAAAGCATATGCCCATGCACACACAGAATACAAAACTGATAAATGAGGGATCAGGGTGAATTAAACCTTATCAAAGTGCAATTTTCCAGAATTTATTCAAAACTGAATAATGAAATCTCATTTAAAGACACTATACAACCATCATTTGCAGTGTTGATAACCAGTAACACACGATATTTCTGATACTCTTGTTTGTGTTAACATTTTAATAATCAGATTATACTTTCTTTTTTCCAGGGACCCTGAAATCTGGCGTCAGGCTTGTTTGAAGGTTTGGGGCAGGACATGTAATAAAATGGTTCCTTATACCTCGTGGAGGGAAATGTTTGTGAAAAGACCTAGAGTTCGATTTGATGGTAAGAAACAGCAATGTTGTAATGATAATCAGGAAAGGCAGGGGCTGTATAATTGCAGCAATAGTTTCTGATTATAAATAGAAAGATTGGTTGGAAATGTGACTGGAGTATATTTGGGATTACTAACAATTATTGGCATTCTAAATATATACTTTGGTCTTATAACATAGTCCGACTTAAAAAACACATAATCACCCTTTTAATAACCTCTCACTGAATAGAATAATTGTGATATTTGCATTTGATGAGCTATTCTCTGGGAAGGACCATTCCAGGAATTGCTAATGAAACTCCCAAAAACAAAGTGGCAAGGACACAGTTTTCCTGGATAATAAGGAAATTTTTGAATAAGGATGTTTCAGTTTGTGTGTGTGTGTGTGTG
>WNWU01004703.1:17327-32614 GCA_012654045.1 Ptyas mucosa | reverse complement strand
TCCTTCCTTCCTTCCTTCCTTCCTTCCTTCCTTCCTTCCTTCCTTCCAGACTTGGCAGATATAGGGTCTATCCTGAGAAATGGTGGTCAAGAATAGAAAAACAACTTTTCCCCAGAGTTGAAATGTATATAGAGATTGCCACTTTCAAAACTGTGTATCTCAGGTTTTTGGTTTTTTAAAAAAAAAGGTTTCACTAGTGGCTAGAGAAATGAAAACTTAGAAAAAAGGGCCATTAGCCAATAGTGTAGTATTTGCTTCTGAATTTAGAATATGACTATTTGAGTAAAAGAGTCAGAAGATTAAAAACCCTCTGTCATCTGTCTTCTATTTCTCCAAATCGATTAAATTGGATTAAATAAATAGGAGTCTGTGACCTGATACCAGCAGGTCTGTTGTACACTTTTGTACAACAAAAATGTGTGCCTGCAGCTCCCAGAAATATTTAAGTGGTGAGCTCTCACATCACAATCAGGAGGCTGTGAATTCAATCCTAAATAGTGGCAGATATTGCTCTCTCTGGGCACAAAGGGAAAATATCTACTGTGAGCTTTGCATTGGCATCAGGAAGGGCATCCAGCCAGTAAATGCTCAGCTCTATTCCATCATCCCAACTCCATCCCAATGCAAGGGATTACAGGGCTGTTAAAAGAAAAAAAAAATCTGTAATGAAATAGTGAGAATCTAAAAAGGTTGCAAAGTTACACGGAATGATTTAGTTTATGAAACTGAAATCAGATGGTTTGTTGTTCCTGTTTCCATCAGCCAGAGTCAGGATGGCCAGGAGTGATGGGAAATGTAGTACAACTGCATCAGAATCTTCACATGGTGCCTTTTCCAACAGACAGGGACCTATCTCAATGATGAATATGTTTACCTGATATTTCAATCCTTCCACGAGCCACTTTCTCTCTGTAACATGAGAACAATATTACTGGTCTTGTTTATATATGTGTTGTAAAGAATTACAATGTGCTAGTGGTTGCATCCCAGTTTTAACAATTACCAGATTAATGTTAGTTCTTAGTTAATCTAATTTAAGCAGCACGCACGGAACAAATATTATTATGTTGTTAATTCTTATTTATTAGTTTTTACTAGGCCATATTACATTGCACTTCACCAAAATAAGTATGTGGGAAAGGCAACAGCCTTTAAAAGTTATTTAACCACAAAATAATAGTTTACAAAAAATGATCTTTTTAATGAATCTTGAGCCTCGACTCTGAAAGTTTTGAGCTTTCGAAGCTACTAGAATAGTAACATTAACCAACTGTTTCACTGTTTTATTAGTCTCATAAAGGCATTTCCTATTTTCTATATCATCCCAATAATAATCTCTCCCCATAAGAGACCATTCTATAAAGTTATACATACTGCATATTTGTTGTTGTTATACTTCACCTGATTTTGATTCTATGCCTCTGTTTATACAACCAAGGATTGTGATAGCTTTTTTGGCTGCTGCCTCACACTGCTGGCTCATGTTTAAGTGATTTACTACCGGTTCTATAGAACCGGTAGTAAAACCGGCGGGAGGCTCCACCCACTGACTCTGACATCATCAGAAGCGATCTGCGCATGCGCAGAAGCAAAGCGTGCATACGATTGAAGCGAGCGTGTAATCCTGTTGCGAAACGGTAGTAAAGTTAAGTAGAACCCACCCCTGACTAGGACTCCAAGGTGCCTCTCACAGTTACTGTTTTTGAGCCAGGTTTTCATTTATCTATCAGCCGAACCCAAACTTTGGGCAAGTAGATCATTAGAGGAAATAATTGTGATGTTGTGGTGGAGCAAAAAAGGCAGCATGGCATCTCTGGTGCACTATCAATGACTTCCACATTAGAGTGAGGTACTAACACTTCTGGTCCAGGGGTGGGTTCTACTTACCTTTACTACCGGTTTGCAATGGGGCCTCACACGCGCGAGTGAAGCAAGTGTGCACACGCTCTTCAGCACATGCGCAGAAGCGTTCTGATGATGTCGGGGTCAGTGGGCAAAGCCTCCTGCCAATTTTACTACAGGGTCTATAGAACCGGTGCAAACCAGGGGCAACCCACCACTGCTCTGGTCCACCTATAGTATCTCTTAGCCACCCATGGCTGTATCCCTCTTCTGTATCCCTCTTCTGTGGTGCGGTGGCCTAGAGGTGGTGCTCTTGCCTCACAATCAGGAGGCTGTGAGTTCGATCCTAAGTAGAGGCAGATATTTCTCTCTCTGGGCACAATGAGAATATATCTGCTGAGCAAAGCTCCGCATCAGCGACAGGAAGGCATCCGGCCAGTAAACACGCAGCTCTGTTCAGTTGCCCAGACTCCACGCCGCTAGGGATTAGGGGGGTCATTAAAAAAAGATGATGATTCTCCTCTAAATATTTGACCATGGGGTGAACATGGGGATGCTGCAATGGTTGTTTAGTGTGAAAGTCGCTTTTTTAAAAATTTCGAACAGCTACTGAATGAATAACTGAAAGTCAAGGAATACTTATAGAAACAAATACAAACAAGTATTTTCAGAAGACAATACAGCAAAGAGTAGATGGATTACTAATTTTTAATGGGTTCATGGGCTATTATTGTAGTTGTTTCCTTTTTTTCTACCATCCGATCCAGAGGTGGGTTTCAGCAGGTTCTGACCAGTTCTGGAGAACCGGTAGCGGAAATTTTGAGTAATTCAGAGAACTGGTAAATACCACCTCTGACTGGCCCCGCCCCCATCTACCCCAAGTCCCAGCTGATTGGGAGGAAATGAGGATTTTGCAGTAACCTTCCTGTGGAGTGGGGAGGGAATGGAGATTTTACAGTATCCTTCCCCTGCCACGCCCACCAAGCCACGCCATACCCACCAAGCCACACTCACAGAACCGGTAGTAAAAAAATTTGAAACCTGATCCAATCCATATTCATTTCAGCCACACTGGCATTTTCCTCCCACTGATTTCCCATGTTTCCAGATGAGGGGAGGAAAAATAAAGTCTTCATCCCAGGAAGCTCTTTGATTTGGTGCTTCCATCCCATTTCCATCGGCTTGGGAAAATAAGCAAAACAAAAACAAAGCAGCATACCTTTTGCTGCCCAGATGTGAAAAATCCAGCTGGTGCTTCAGCCATGCATTTTTTCATGCATTTGGTAAGAAAGTGGCCAAACAAATAAACAAACCTTCCATCGGTTTCAATTTGGAAGGTCTGGGAGAGGAGGGTTATTTTTATCTGAGGATGCTTTTAATTTGTTGGGAGGGAGGGTTAATGCACGACCACATGTTCTTCCACAAGTTCAAAAGCAACAGCAACAAACATCTAATTTTATTTTATTTTTTATTTTTTTCAACAAAAAGGGAGGGGGGTCGGTGCTGTGCCTTTGTGCAGAAATATATGTAGTTAAACGGCTTATCCCCATTGAGCTGTTTCCCTTAATATGTTCTTAATTAGGAGCCCATCTATTACTTGCTATGACCCACCAGCTGAACAATGTGGCAGTGATTTCTTAACAGACCTTTCGGTTGTTTGAACTAAAAGTACAGAGGGCCGGAATGGAACCAGATCAGCGAGGCTGAACACCAGGAAGTAAAGCCAGATGCAACCTCTCCAGATCCATTTTCAAATGTTCTCCCAAAAGGGATCTGATTGAGCTAACAGCTGGGAACATTTCCCCCCTCCCCCTCTTAGAAAATATTCTTAGGAAATAGTCCCGCCATGTTTTCATTAACACTGCAGCTGTTTTCCTATTGAGCTCTGTGGCTTTTCCAAGGAACATATCTCATCAGAGGAAGCATAACTAGAACTATAAAGTGTCCCCAGCCCCATCCTGGAAAAGTAGGGGATGCAAACTCGTTGTGTTGCAGCTTCAGAATTTTTAGAATAATAACAGAGTTGGAAGGGACCTTGGAGGTCTTCTAGGGCAGCCCCCTGCTTAGGCAGGAAACCCTACACCATTTCAAACAAATGGTTATTCAATCTCTTCTTAAAAACTTCCAGTGTTGGAGCATTTACAACTTCTGGAGGCAAGTCGTTCCACTGATTAATTGTTCTGTCAGGAAATTTCTCCTCAGTTCTAAGTTGATTCTCTCCTTGATTAGTTTCCATCCATTGTTTCTCATTCTGCCCTCAGGTGCTTTGGAGAATAGCTTGACTCCCTTTTCTTTGTGGCAACCCCTGAGATATTGGAACACAGTGATCATGTCACCCCTAGTCCTTCTTTTCATCAAACTAGACATACCCAGTTCCAGCAACCGTTCTTTATATGTTTTAGCCTCCAGTCCCCTAATCATCTTTGCTGCTCTTCTCTACACTCTTTCTAGAGTCTCAACATCTTTTTTACATCATGGCGACCAAACCTGGATACAGTATTCCAAGTATGGCCTTACCAAGGCCTTATAAAGTGGTATTCACACTTCACGTGATCTTGATTCTATCCCTCTGTTTATGCAGCCTAGAATTGTGTTGGCTTTTTTGGCAGCTGTAGAACACTGCTGGCTCATATTTAAATGTTTGTCCACTAGGACTCCAAGATCCCTCTCCCAGTTGTTATGGTCCGCTGGCAGCCTGCAGAGCTGACAGCAGAGTCAGACAGTGAGGAGGCTGGGGAGGAACATGGGCCAATCCTGAAGTCTGGGGAAGGCTCGAACGAGGGCTCTGCATTGGAGGCAGAGATGGGGCCAGGGCCATATGGGAGTTTTGTGCGGACTCCTAAGCCTCCAGAGTCAATCAGCGAGGCAGAGAAACAGGGGGAGCCTGTTCCCAGTGTGTGCATGAGCAGAGCTGGCAAGAACAGTTAAAACAAAAGGGACGACTCAGGAGTAGGGCTTGGAGATGATTGGCCCCTCACATAAGACATAAAGGAGGAGCAAAGGCATGTGGGCCTTTACAGGAAGCAACTGTTGTTTGTGCTGGCTGATTTCAAGACTGCAGCTCCGTGTTGACTCTGTGTTCCGTGTGGCCTTCCAAAGTTAATTGCCAATTAGGTCTTGGCAGCATGTCAAGGGAGATAAAGGTGGGTATTTATCAGCCTTATCCTGAAGAATGTGGCAGACTTCTGTCGGACTCTTTACAATTATTTGGGACTCATCTGTGAATGAACAGATTGAGAATGAACAGGCTCTGAATGAACAGAATTCACAGCAGTTGTTTTTTTTTAATTTGATTTATATGCCGCCCTTCTCCGGAGACTCAGGGCGGCTTACAATGCGCTAAGCAATAGCCTTCATACTTTTGTATATTTATACAAAGTCAGCTTATTGCCCCCACAAACTGGGTCCTCAATTTACCTACCTTAGAAAGGATGGAAGGCTGAGTCAACCTTGAGCCTTGGTGAGATTCGAACCTGCAATAATTGAAATAAAAAGAGGGTTTGGGGGACTCATTGTGTGCTTTTACTGTATCAGGAAGCCTAGGTCAGAACATTACTATTAAGCGAGGTAACACTATTATTAAGCGAGGTACCACATATGCATTTTGGGGTTTTTTTTGCCTAAATGCAGAACCTTACTTTTTTCACCATTGAATTTCATTTTGTTAGATTTTCTGCACTTAAAACTTATAAGTTATTGCTCAATTTACTGAATACAGTGGTACCTTGGTACCAGGGGTGGGTTCTACTTACCTTTACTTCCAGTTTGCAATGGGGCCGCGTGCACGCACTCACTTGCTCGCTCGCGTGCTATTCTGCGCATGCGCAGAAGCGTCCTGAAGAAGTCACGGTCAGTGGGTAGAGCCTCCCTCCGGTTTTACTACCGGTTCTATAGAAGTGGTCCGAACCGGGTGCAACCCACCACTGTTTGGTACTCAACTACTCTAAAACTCATTGAATTTGGCACTCAATGCATTTTGATGTGAACATTTTGTCCTGGTACTCATTGTTTGTTTGATACTCAACACACAACCTAGAACCTATCTGTGTCATCTGCCTTGGGACTCATTATATTATTCCTTATGAGAAATGATGATACTCATCATTTTTGGTACTCATCACACCTCCTGGAACCAATTAACGATGAGTACTGAGGTATCACTGCATTTCCCAATGGTGCACAGAACTAGATGTGAATGGGAGGAAAATGACATCTTCTGTAGAATTTTAGATCCAGGTGCTTAACTTCAGTCTTTCGGGACACCCAATTCAATCATTGCATAATGCTATAACCAAACATAATTGCTGTCTTTTGTCTGTAACTTTTGTACCACTGAATGAATTTTGGACCCAGTTCAACTTTTATCAGAATCTAAACTCACCTCACTGGGGGGGGGAGGGGGGGAATGTTTGCTTTAACTTTAAGACAGTAATAAACGTTACATGAATCGATTCAACATTCCTGCGGAGTTTTTTTTTTAAATAGTAAAATAAAAAACATTGAGCTTTTTTTTTCAATTTAAAAAAGCCCGCTCGTATAAACATTTAAACTAATATCTTACCTGTACCGACGTCAAAAGTTAATATTTGATTAAATGAATTGGTGAGCTTATACCCAGATGAATAAAGAAGTGATTACATTTTAAAGGTTTCCGGTAGGACCAGAAATATTGCAAGCTTAACTAATAAAGAATATAAAGGCAACTAGTCTAACAACTATAACCAGCTATGCTTCTGGAACAAGAAACAATAAGAACAATAAGTACAATATCAGAAAGAAAACTTCCATATGATACATGTTAGTTACCTGCAACTTTCAGCACACCCAAGAGAAAAAAGAAATACACGAAGGGATGAATAAAGAACAAAATTAATGGGTACTAAACATGATATATTTCAGTATTTCAGGTCAGTAATCACAAAGCCTGTATGGGAATAGAGGTGGTATATTCTACCTCCGTGATGGCGAACCTATGGCACGCATGCCAGAAGTGACACGCAGCGCCCTTTCTGATGGCACATGAGCTGCCGCCCCAGTTCAGCTCTGCTATGCATGCGCGCACGTCTCCTGCTGGTCACCTGCTCTACTACACATGCACGAGGGGTGGGAGGCATACGGGGGGCACGTGTGCATGTGCGGGAGGCACATGCAAATGCATGGAGGTGCATGCAGGGGGCTTACAATCTGAAAAAAAAATATATGTTTGACTTTGGGGAAAGCAGTCTTTTCCAAGCTGTGTTGATGGAAAAATAAGTTGTGTGTGCAAAAAGGGTTCAGTAAAACTTATACAAGCGTCACTTGACAAGAAAGCAATCTTAGCAAGGCAAATACCAGAGG
Organism: Ptyas mucosa; assembly: GCA_012654045.1. Classification (NCBI taxonomy): domain Eukaryota; kingdom Metazoa; phylum Chordata; class Lepidosauria; order Squamata; family Colubridae; genus Ptyas; species Ptyas mucosa. The sequence goes on along the minus strand of WNWU01004703.1, from coordinate 25,435 downwards.
TGGGTTTCAGCAGGTTCTGACCAGTTTTGGAGAACCGGTAGTAAAAATTCTGACTGGCCCTGCCCACATCTATTCTCTGCCTTCCGAGTCCCAGCTATCAGGAGGAAATGGGGATTTTGCAGTAACCTTCCCTTGGATTGGGAAGGGAATGGAGATTTTGTAGTATCCTTCCCTCCAGTGGTGAAATGTAAAATTTGTTACTCCCGTTACTGGCTTTTTTGGGGGGGGAGGGGTAATGTGACTGAGTGGGTGTGGCCAACTTTTTTTTTCTTTTAAAAACATTTTTTCTACAACCTCTTCAGTTGAAGAGGTTGTAGAAAAAAATGCTTTTAAAAGCCTCTGACGATCCCAGGTGAGCCGCCAAATCATCAGATCAGAGGCTTTTTTTTTTTTTTACTTTTAAAAGCATTATTTTGGCCGAAGAGGTTGTAGAACAAATGCTTTTAAAAAATTTTTAAAAAGCCTCTGATGATTGTGCGGCTCAGCTAGGCATGGTGGGGAGGAGGGCAGAGATTTTTGCTACTGGTTCTCCAAACCACCCACTGCCATCGCTACCGGATCGGGCGATCCGCTCCCAACAGGGAACATTTCACCCTTGCCTTCCCCCAGAGAGGGGTGGGAATGGAGATTTTACAGTATTCTTCCCCTGCCACGCTCACCAAGCCACACCCACCAAGCCATGCCCTGCCCACCAAGCCACACCCACAGAACCGGTAGTAAAAAAATTTGAAACGCACCACTGGCAAATACATTTGTTCATATTATTATTGGTAGCTCCTGGACTCTAAACACAGAGTCTACATTCTGGAAAGGTTTTTTTTTCTGCTTAATTAAACAACAAAGCAAAACAACAGTTGTTTACTTTTTATATTCCACGTCAGGAGCATTAATTAAGAACTAATGGACAGAATAAGAATTGGTAGCCACAAATGGGAGTTTATTATTACGACAGCAGAAAAACAGGAGCAATCTGTTCTGGAGAATCTGATGTATACCTTCTCGCTTATTTCAAACTAACGATGTCTGTGTTCAACGTAAGGCACGTCATATAAGAAATAATGTGCCTCGTGTTGTAGAACTTTTGCCCAGTTTGGAGATGTTAATGACAGCTAACGTGCCGACACCTTGTTATGCTCACCTTCTCTGTCTTTAGTAATCCTGAAAAATACAAGCCAACTCATAGAATGAATAGGAGGATTAAGAGGAAAAAGTGATCATTCACTTTGTCAGCAGTTCTTTATCTAGTAGGACATGTGTGACTTCACCAGATCAAAACAGTGGGCATTCTGAGCATCCAGACAGCGCGCGCACTGTGAAAGTTGTAAGTAGGGTCACTCGACTAAGACCTATGATACACATTCATAAACTCAGCAATAGCCAAGGACAGTTTCCTAGCTGAAAAGACCTGTGTCTATTGTGCAGTAACAGAGGAAAAGGGGGTATTTCCGTTTTTGCATAGGTAGCAGGAGATGACAATCGGCATGTTTGTCCTCATGACCATGCATGATTGGATAACTCTACCATACGCATCTTAGAAGTCTCCTTTTTTAAAAAAAGTATTTTTTTAAATATTTTATTATAAATTAAAGAAAAAACAGAAAGACTATAATAGAACAAAATCACATACATACGACTGAGGTTGATTCAACCCCCATATACTGTATATATAATTTCTAAGTAACATTACATATCATCATACTGTAGCTTTGATTAGATTTATCATATTGCACCTTGCATTTGTTAGTCTTCTTATATCTAATATTCCCTTATTTATATTTAGCTTGCTATTTACATATCTATGCTACATGCTTTCCTAACATCTCTCTCATGACATTTTTACTTCTATCCATTGGTACCATTTATCCCAGCTTTGATTGAAAATTGATTCTTGTCTATCTTTAAGAATAAATGTTAGTCTATCACATTCTGCACACCACAAAATTTTGTTAATAATCACCTGATCCGATGGTACGCCTTTCCCTTTCCAAAGTTGTGCATATGCAATTCTAGCCGCAGTGGTAATATGTATGAAAAGGTACTAATCTATTTTCCTTATGCCCCCAGGGTTTATTCCTAACAAGTAGACCTCTGGTCTCAGTTGAAAGCTGACTCCTGTAATCTCCATGAGCCAATCTTTTATCTTATTCCAATAGGTTTTTTTTTAAAGTTTTATTGGATTTTTATTTTTAAATATACATCAACCTCAATACATGAACAGTATGGCCTCTGGTTATAATTCGTTTTGATATAAACAGCAATAATAATAATAGTTGTTACATTAATCAAATTTATATAATCCTAGTATTGATATACATGCTAAGGATGCGGTGGCTCAGCGGCTAAGACGCTGAGCTTATCAATCAAAGGTTGACAGTTCAGCAGTTTGCATCCTTAGTGCCGCGTAATGGGGTGAGCTCCCATTACTTGTCCCAGCTTCTGCCAACCTAGTAGTTCGAAAGCACGTAAAAAATGCAAGCAGAAAAATAGGGACCACCTTTGGTGGGAAGATAACAGCATTCCGTGCACCTTTGGGCATTGAGTCATGCCGGCTACATGACCACAGAGACGTCTTCGGACAGTGCTGGCTCTTCGGGTTTGAAACAGAGATGAGCACTGCTCTGTAGAGTCGGGAACAACTAGCACATATGTGCAAGGGGAACCTTTACCTTTATGATATACATGATGGGTTTAGAGTAGTTATTCAATATTTCAATGTTCCATTTTAATGCCAATGATATTATTAAGCATACAAAGTAATACCACCTTTCAACCTCTAATCTTTCCATCTAATTATTACTTATATTGTATTATATAAAAATTATATCTGCTAATATTCCCTCTATTTCTTATTTCTACCTCTATTCTAACTTCTAGTCAGGCCACCATTACTAATCCACTTAATACACTTATTTATATTAAGACATACTTCTTCATTATTTGGTTTCGTAGTCACATTCAAGTATCAGTCATCTTATTGTTTAAACATACCTAATAATACCATCTTTCAACCTACAATCTTTCCATCTAACTATTGCTTTATATAAAGGTGTGTATTCTTATTTCTACCTCTATTCTAGTTTTTAATCTGGCCATCATTATATTAGAAAAAAGAAGAAAAAGTAATAATAATAACCCTTTCTCTCCATCATCTCTTGCCCATTTTAATACTTATTCATTTTTTGACAGAAAACACAGATGCATCTTAGAAGTCTTGTTGCAAACATGTTCTACCTTATTTAATAGAGCTTGTTATTTGTGGGATGAAAATTATCTAATTTGTCTAAATTGTCTAAAAATTGACTAGGGGAGACATGATATCAGTGTTCCATTATTTGAGAGGCTGACACAAAGATGAGGGGCTCAACCTATTTTGCAAAGCACCAAAAGGCAAGACAAGAAACAATGGATGGAAACTAACCAAGGAGAGAAGCAACCTAGAACTAAGGAGAAATTTCCTGACAGTGTGAACAATTAACCAGTGGGACGGCTTGCCTCCAGAAGTTGTGGGTGCTCCATCGCTAGAGGCTTCCAAGAAGAAAATGGACAGCCATTTGTCTGAAATGGTATGGGGTCTCCTGCTCGAACAGGTGTTTGGACTAGATGACCTCCAAGGTCCCTTCCAACTTTGTTATTCTACCTTTTAAGGTAGGCCATGTTGTGGGTGCTGTTTGGATTCATTGTGCTAATACAAAAAAGAACTGGGCCAACACTTCAAGATCTAAACAGTACAGAATGTTAAAAAAATGCCTGAACAGACATCCACTCTGAAATATTTTCCTATTTTTGTGATTTATAGCTTACCTTGAATATATCACAATAATCTATATGGCATGAAACCAACATTATAACATCAATCTGTGACTTGAGGCTCACAGACTTCCTGATCAGTCATGAAAGCACAATTAACGTTTCATTTGATTCACAAGAAGTTCTCCAGGCACAAAACAATTCCTATTTGTTTTACCAGGAACTAAGGAAATGAAATTTAAGACTATTGGAATTTCTTTTAATCTAATTATGTGGGGGAAACTAGATCTATAATTGAGATAGATAAGGAAACCTGCACTACAGTTCTAGAGATATATAATTTATCTGTTCTAGGTATAATTAAATTAACCCAAACAGATAGTCACGGATAAGGACTTTCACCAAAATAGGAATTAAAAGAGGAGATCCAGTATAGATAGAATAGTCTTGACTTCATTTCCTTCAAAATTGTGGCATTGAAGCTGACAGCAATTGTTAGGATTCTATATGATGTATATAATGTTAGAACCAGTTGTCCAGGCAATATATATATACTGTAACTTTAAACTGTAAATGTTACGTTCTTGCTGAGTCATGCTGTAATGGGATAATGACTAGTTGGGAATATATTTAAACAAAGTATTGTAACCTGGTCTGTTAGAAGCTGCTATGAACTGCTGCTGCTATGGAACTGCTGCTGCTGCTATGAACTGCTATTGTGACTGAACTGCTATGAGCTGCTAATGTGAAGGAGTTGCTATCTGTTGATGGATCTGCTACCATCGTGGTTTGTTAACCAGAGTGAGTTGTTTGGACTGATTTACTGGACTGATTTATTGATGAAGACTTGGGATTTGTTTATGACTACGCTACTGCTTTTTCCTATGATAAAGTACACTTTTGCTAAACCAGTTTTCTTATTCATTGCTCTCAACGTTTCCTTGTGCAGTTACTCTGCTGGTTGGTAAAACAACATCAATATCCTTAACAGCAATAATTAACTCATTGATGGCAGTGATTTAAAACACAACTTTCACTTGACTTAAGGTCATAATATAAAAGGCAACCCCAATTCCCATTTTTAATATTCATTATGGTTTAGAGTACAAGTACTTCGTGACTTATGACCACAATTGAGCTCAAAATTTCTGTTTGCTAACTCAGACATTTGTTCAGGGAGTTTTGCCACATTTTATGACCTTTCGTGCCAGAGTTTTTTTGTCAAGGGTAACCAGAAGTGGGTTTCAGTAGGTTCTGATCAGTTCTGGAGATCCATTAGTGGAAATTTTGAGTAGTTTGGAGAACGGGTAAATACCACCTCTGACTGGCCCCATCCCCATCTATTCTCTGCCTCCTGAGTCCCAGCTGATCGGGTGGAAATGGAGATTTTACAGTATCCTTCCCCTGCCATGCCCACCAAACCACGCCCACCAAGCCACACCCACAGAATCCATAATAAAAAAATTCAAAACCCACCACTGAGGGTAACCCTTGTCTTTCTTCATATGACTTAGTTTTTTTTAACCGTCTTCATCTTCATCGATCTTCTCTGAGCTTGGCACACTGGTCCTTGATTGCCCTAAATGTTTGCACCATCTAAATCTCTTTGAGTAAAGTATCATTTTGGTTCAGGTTCCCTCGCACATATGTGCTAGTTGTTCCCAACTCTAGGGGGCGGTGCTCATTTCCATTTCAAAGCTGAAGAGCCAGTGCTGTCCAAAGACATCTCTGTGGTCATGCGACCTGCATGACTGAACACCAAAGGCACACAGAACGCTGTTACCTTCCCACCAAAGGTGGCCCCTATTTTTCTACTTGCATTTTTTACGTGCTTTCGAACTGCTAGGTTGGCAGAAGCTGGGACAAGTAATGGGAGCTCACCCCATTACGCGGCACTAGGGATTTGAACCATTGAACTACCGACCTTCTGATCGACAAGCTCAGTGTCTTAGCCACTGAGCCACTGCATTCCTCTATCATTTTGGTAGTGTAGTGTTAATTTTCATTCCCTGCCGCAATCCATTAGCATTTACTGACTTCTTCTGAGGCAGTGGTTCCCAACCTTTTTTTGGCCGTGCCCCACCTAAGTATCTCTAAAATCCTGATGCCCCTCTGTGACGTATAATTCTTACTTTACTCAAAAAGTGAACTCTACTCATGCGGAGGAAACCTAAAGGCCATTAACTTGGTTTAAGCAAGGTTCAAATTGCCCCCATTAAAAATCAAATTGCCCCCCTGTCAGGGATGGGTTCTACTTACCTCTACTACTGGTTTGCAACGGAGCGAGCATGCATATGCAGATTGTTAATTATGATGTCCGGGTGGGTGGGCGGAGCCTCCCGCCGCTTTTACTACCAGTTCTAAAGAACCGGACAGAACCGGGAGCAACCCACCACTGCCCCCTGTGGGGCGTGGGCCCCATGTTGGGAACCACTGTTCTAAGGTCAACCAAGTTAGGGAGGTAGAGATAGGGAGAGAGTGGAGCCATAAAACCCACAATGTTGTTAAGTAGAGAAGGATGGGATTCTCTTTTGGTTCAGGTGATGATTGAGTTCACATAGATATTGGAAAGAGGAGATGACAGAATACAGTCTTATTTCATTCTTTTCTGACTTGAGACATACAGCAGCTAGACCTTGTCTTACAATTGGTTTAGTGACCGTTTGAAGTTACAACAGTACTTGTCATGATTTATGACCGGTTTTCACACTTACAACTGTTGCAGCATTCCCATGGTCAAGTGATCAAGATTTGGATGCTTGGCAACTGGCATGTATTTATGATAGTTGCAGATTCCCGGGCAATGGTGGGATTCAAATAATTTAACAACCAGTTCTCTACTCTAATGACCAGCTGGGTGAGCGTAGCTCAGTGGTCATGTGACCATGTGGGCATGGCCAACTCACCGTCACTCACATCGAAGGGCGCTTTGCCTTAGCTGTTACAATGTAATAAGGGTTAACCAAAGAGGCAGTTTCTGTAAGCAGGGCAATAAAGTTTAGGCTAGAAACAACACCAGAATGTTTCCTTCCTGCCTTCCCTACAGGATTAGTCCTGTAAAGTGGAAAAAAACAAAATAAGATTTCTTCCAACAAATGGTTCTCCGAACTGCCTAGAAAGTTAACAACCGGTTCTCCCGAATAGGTGCGAACTGGCTGAATCCCACCACTGGTCCCGAGGTCCTTGTGGTCCCCTTTTGCAAGCTTCTGAAGAAGCAAAGTCAATGGAGAAGCCAGATTCACTTAACAATCGTCTTACTCATCTAACAATTGCAGTGATTCACTTAATAAGCGTGGTAAGAAAGGTGTCAAAATGGGGCAAAACTCATTTAACAACTGTCTTGGTTAGCAATGGAAACTTTGGACTCATTTGTGGTTGTATGTCAAGGACTACCTGTATGTAAATAGGTGGGATCTATGACAACATCTAACTTACATGACCGTGTTTTCATTCAGTGTCCTCATGAACTCTACCTTCATTGTTCCACTTACTAATAGATCTTGACGATGAGCTCATTTGCTTCTTACCGTTGGACTGAAATTCTTGTGTTTCCAGGAGGCACAACATTTATTTCAGCTGCCACTGCTTTATGTAGGAAATTATTCTCCTAATTTTAAGATCTCATAAGCTGTCACTCCTTTGAGGTAGACAAGTCAGGAAAGATGAGTCACTGGGAGTCTTGTTATGTGCTTTAATGTAGTTAGGATGTTGTAAGAGAATGCTAAAAGTCTACCAGAACCCTTCTCTACTTCAATTTATACCTAACAGAATGAAGGCAGAATTGTTGAGGTTTTTTCTGAAGCTTTTTTATTCTCCCAAGGCTAAAATACCTTATGACTTGACATTCTTCTCCCTGTTCTCCGAATCAAACTGACCTTCAATCACGTAAATATATAAAATCATTTTTATTCTTTTTGTACCGTTTTCTGTTACGTCTCATCACTGATCACAATATGCAGACATAAGCACAAACAAAACACTTATTTTAGTACCTAGTATGTTAGCATTTGATTTATAAATGCTAGTTTTCAAATCTAGTTAATTAAATATTTACATTATTTTGCCTGACCCCTTAATCTGTCCTCTTCTTCAAAGATGAGAGGTGATATTCATTTTGCATATATGTTGTTGTTGCTATTTAGTCACGAAATTGCACCCGAGTGTTCATGACCCATGAGCTACAATGTGCCAGGCCCCCCAGTTTGCCAGAGTCCACCCAAATTCATGCTCACTGCATCAATGACATTATCTAAGTATCTCATCCATAGAATGGAATGGAATGGAGTGGAGTGGAGTGGAGTGGAGTGGAGTGGAGTGGAGTGGAGTGGAGTGGAGTGGAGTGGAGTGGAGTGGAGTGGAGT
>WNWU01004703.1:0-15287 GCA_012654045.1 Ptyas mucosa | reverse complement strand
TCCTTCCTTCCTTCCTTCCTTCCTTCCTTCCTTCCTTCCTTCCTTCCAGACTTGGCAGATATAGGGTCTATCCTGAGAAATGGTGGTCAAGAATAGAAAAACAACTTTTCCCCAGAGTTGAAATGTATATAGAGATTGCCACTTTCAAAACTGTGTATCTCAGGTTTTTGGTTTTTTAAAAAAAAAGGTTTCACTAGTGGCTAGAGAAATGAAAACTTAGAAAAAAGGGCCATTAGCCAATAGTGTAGTATTTGCTTCTGAATTTAGAATATGACTATTTGAGTAAAAGAGTCAGAAGATTAAAAACCCTCTGTCATCTGTCTTCTATTTCTCCAAATCGATTAAATTGGATTAAATAAATAGGAGTCTGTGACCTGATACCAGCAGGTCTGTTGTACACTTTTGTACAACAAAAATGTGTGCCTGCAGCTCCCAGAAATATTTAAGTGGTGAGCTCTCACATCACAATCAGGAGGCTGTGAATTCAATCCTAAATAGTGGCAGATATTGCTCTCTCTGGGCACAAAGGGAAAATATCTACTGTGAGCTTTGCATTGGCATCAGGAAGGGCATCCAGCCAGTAAATGCTCAGCTCTATTCCATCATCCCAACTCCATCCCAATGCAAGGGATTACAGGGCTGTTAAAAGAAAAAAAAAATCTGTAATGAAATAGTGAGAATCTAAAAAGGTTGCAAAGTTACACGGAATGATTTAGTTTATGAAACTGAAATCAGATGGTTTGTTGTTCCTGTTTCCATCAGCCAGAGTCAGGATGGCCAGGAGTGATGGGAAATGTAGTACAACTGCATCAGAATCTTCACATGGTGCCTTTTCCAACAGACAGGGACCTATCTCAATGATGAATATGTTTACCTGATATTTCAATCCTTCCACGAGCCACTTTCTCTCTGTAACATGAGAACAATATTACTGGTCTTGTTTATATATGTGTTGTAAAGAATTACAATGTGCTAGTGGTTGCATCCCAGTTTTAACAATTACCAGATTAATGTTAGTTCTTAGTTAATCTAATTTAAGCAGCACGCACGGAACAAATATTATTATGTTGTTAATTCTTATTTATTAGTTTTTACTAGGCCATATTACATTGCACTTCACCAAAATAAGTATGTGGGAAAGGCAACAGCCTTTAAAAGTTATTTAACCACAAAATAATAGTTTACAAAAAATGATCTTTTTAATGAATCTTGAGCCTCGACTCTGAAAGTTTTGAGCTTTCGAAGCTACTAGAATAGTAACATTAACCAACTGTTTCACTGTTTTATTAGTCTCATAAAGGCATTTCCTATTTTCTATATCATCCCAATAATAATCTCTCCCCATAAGAGACCATTCTATAAAGTTATACATACTGCATATTTGTTGTTGTTATACTTCACCTGATTTTGATTCTATGCCTCTGTTTATACAACCAAGGATTGTGATAGCTTTTTTGGCTGCTGCCTCACACTGCTGGCTCATGTTTAAGTGATTTACTACCGGTTCTATAGAACCGGTAGTAAAACCGGCGGGAGGCTCCACCCACTGACTCTGACATCATCAGAAGCGATCTGCGCATGCGCAGAAGCAAAGCGTGCATACGATTGAAGCGAGCGTGTAATCCTGTTGCGAAACGGTAGTAAAGTTAAGTAGAACCCACCCCTGACTAGGACTCCAAGGTGCCTCTCACAGTTACTGTTTTTGAGCCAGGTTTTCATTTATCTATCAGCCGAACCCAAACTTTGGGCAAGTAGATCATTAGAGGAAATAATTGTGATGTTGTGGTGGAGCAAAAAAGGCAGCATGGCATCTCTGGTGCACTATCAATGACTTCCACATTAGAGTGAGGTACTAACACTTCTGGTCCAGGGGTGGGTTCTACTTACCTTTACTACCGGTTTGCAATGGGGCCTCACACGCGCGAGTGAAGCAAGTGTGCACACGCTCTTCAGCACATGCGCAGAAGCGTTCTGATGATGTCGGGGTCAGTGGGCAAAGCCTCCTGCCAATTTTACTACAGGGTCTATAGAACCGGTGCAAACCAGGGGCAACCCACCACTGCTCTGGTCCACCTATAGTATCTCTTAGCCACCCATGGCTGTATCCCTCTTCTGTATCCCTCTTCTGTGGTGCGGTGGCCTAGAGGTGGTGCTCTTGCCTCACAATCAGGAGGCTGTGAGTTCGATCCTAAGTAGAGGCAGATATTTCTCTCTCTGGGCACAATGAGAATATATCTGCTGAGCAAAGCTCCGCATCAGCGACAGGAAGGCATCCGGCCAGTAAACACGCAGCTCTGTTCAGTTGCCCAGACTCCACGCCGCTAGGGATTAGGGGGGTCATTAAAAAAAGATGATGATTCTCCTCTAAATATTTGACCATGGGGTGAACATGGGGATGCTGCAATGGTTGTTTAGTGTGAAAGTCGCTTTTTTAAAAATTTCGAACAGCTACTGAATGAATAACTGAAAGTCAAGGAATACTTATAGAAACAAATACAAACAAGTATTTTCAGAAGACAATACAGCAAAGAGTAGATGGATTACTAATTTTTAATGGGTTCATGGGCTATTATTGTAGTTGTTTCCTTTTTTTCTACCATCCGATCCAGAGGTGGGTTTCAGCAGGTTCTGACCAGTTCTGGAGAACCGGTAGCGGAAATTTTGAGTAATTCAGAGAACTGGTAAATACCACCTCTGACTGGCCCCGCCCCCATCTACCCCAAGTCCCAGCTGATTGGGAGGAAATGAGGATTTTGCAGTAACCTTCCTGTGGAGTGGGGAGGGAATGGAGATTTTACAGTATCCTTCCCCTGCCACGCCCACCAAGCCACGCCATACCCACCAAGCCACACTCACAGAACCGGTAGTAAAAAAATTTGAAACCTGATCCAATCCATATTCATTTCAGCCACACTGGCATTTTCCTCCCACTGATTTCCCATGTTTCCAGATGAGGGGAGGAAAAATAAAGTCTTCATCCCAGGAAGCTCTTTGATTTGGTGCTTCCATCCCATTTCCATCGGCTTGGGAAAATAAGCAAAACAAAAACAAAGCAGCATACCTTTTGCTGCCCAGATGTGAAAAATCCAGCTGGTGCTTCAGCCATGCATTTTTTCATGCATTTGGTAAGAAAGTGGCCAAACAAATAAACAAACCTTCCATCGGTTTCAATTTGGAAGGTCTGGGAGAGGAGGGTTATTTTTATCTGAGGATGCTTTTAATTTGTTGGGAGGGAGGGTTAATGCACGACCACATGTTCTTCCACAAGTTCAAAAGCAACAGCAACAAACATCTAATTTTATTTTATTTTTTATTTTTTTCAACAAAAAGGGAGGGGGGTCGGTGCTGTGCCTTTGTGCAGAAATATATGTAGTTAAACGGCTTATCCCCATTGAGCTGTTTCCCTTAATATGTTCTTAATTAGGAGCCCATCTATTACTTGCTATGACCCACCAGCTGAACAATGTGGCAGTGATTTCTTAACAGACCTTTCGGTTGTTTGAACTAAAAGTACAGAGGGCCGGAATGGAACCAGATCAGCGAGGCTGAACACCAGGAAGTAAAGCCAGATGCAACCTCTCCAGATCCATTTTCAAATGTTCTCCCAAAAGGGATCTGATTGAGCTAACAGCTGGGAACATTTCCCCCCTCCCCCTCTTAGAAAATATTCTTAGGAAATAGTCCCGCCATGTTTTCATTAACACTGCAGCTGTTTTCCTATTGAGCTCTGTGGCTTTTCCAAGGAACATATCTCATCAGAGGAAGCATAACTAGAACTATAAAGTGTCCCCAGCCCCATCCTGGAAAAGTAGGGGATGCAAACTCGTTGTGTTGCAGCTTCAGAATTTTTAGAATAATAACAGAGTTGGAAGGGACCTTGGAGGTCTTCTAGGGCAGCCCCCTGCTTAGGCAGGAAACCCTACACCATTTCAAACAAATGGTTATTCAATCTCTTCTTAAAAACTTCCAGTGTTGGAGCATTTACAACTTCTGGAGGCAAGTCGTTCCACTGATTAATTGTTCTGTCAGGAAATTTCTCCTCAGTTCTAAGTTGATTCTCTCCTTGATTAGTTTCCATCCATTGTTTCTCATTCTGCCCTCAGGTGCTTTGGAGAATAGCTTGACTCCCTTTTCTTTGTGGCAACCCCTGAGATATTGGAACACAGTGATCATGTCACCCCTAGTCCTTCTTTTCATCAAACTAGACATACCCAGTTCCAGCAACCGTTCTTTATATGTTTTAGCCTCCAGTCCCCTAATCATCTTTGCTGCTCTTCTCTACACTCTTTCTAGAGTCTCAACATCTTTTTTACATCATGGCGACCAAACCTGGATACAGTATTCCAAGTATGGCCTTACCAAGGCCTTATAAAGTGGTATTCACACTTCACGTGATCTTGATTCTATCCCTCTGTTTATGCAGCCTAGAATTGTGTTGGCTTTTTTGGCAGCTGTAGAACACTGCTGGCTCATATTTAAATGTTTGTCCACTAGGACTCCAAGATCCCTCTCCCAGTTGTTATGGTCCGCTGGCAGCCTGCAGAGCTGACAGCAGAGTCAGACAGTGAGGAGGCTGGGGAGGAACATGGGCCAATCCTGAAGTCTGGGGAAGGCTCGAACGAGGGCTCTGCATTGGAGGCAGAGATGGGGCCAGGGCCATATGGGAGTTTTGTGCGGACTCCTAAGCCTCCAGAGTCAATCAGCGAGGCAGAGAAACAGGGGGAGCCTGTTCCCAGTGTGTGCATGAGCAGAGCTGGCAAGAACAGTTAAAACAAAAGGGACGACTCAGGAGTAGGGCTTGGAGATGATTGGCCCCTCACATAAGACATAAAGGAGGAGCAAAGGCATGTGGGCCTTTACAGGAAGCAACTGTTGTTTGTGCTGGCTGATTTCAAGACTGCAGCTCCGTGTTGACTCTGTGTTCCGTGTGGCCTTCCAAAGTTAATTGCCAATTAGGTCTTGGCAGCATGTCAAGGGAGATAAAGGTGGGTATTTATCAGCCTTATCCTGAAGAATGTGGCAGACTTCTGTCGGACTCTTTACAATTATTTGGGACTCATCTGTGAATGAACAGATTGAGAATGAACAGGCTCTGAATGAACAGAATTCACAGCAGTTGTTTTTTTTTAATTTGATTTATATGCCGCCCTTCTCCGGAGACTCAGGGCGGCTTACAATGCGCTAAGCAATAGCCTTCATACTTTTGTATATTTATACAAAGTCAGCTTATTGCCCCCACAAACTGGGTCCTCAATTTACCTACCTTAGAAAGGATGGAAGGCTGAGTCAACCTTGAGCCTTGGTGAGATTCGAACCTGCAATAATTGAAATAAAAAGAGGGTTTGGGGGACTCATTGTGTGCTTTTACTGTATCAGGAAGCCTAGGTCAGAACATTACTATTAAGCGAGGTAACACTATTATTAAGCGAGGTACCACATATGCATTTTGGGGTTTTTTTTGCCTAAATGCAGAACCTTACTTTTTTCACCATTGAATTTCATTTTGTTAGATTTTCTGCACTTAAAACTTATAAGTTATTGCTCAATTTACTGAATACAGTGGTACCTTGGTACCAGGGGTGGGTTCTACTTACCTTTACTTCCAGTTTGCAATGGGGCCGCGTGCACGCACTCACTTGCTCGCTCGCGTGCTATTCTGCGCATGCGCAGAAGCGTCCTGAAGAAGTCACGGTCAGTGGGTAGAGCCTCCCTCCGGTTTTACTACCGGTTCTATAGAAGTGGTCCGAACCGGGTGCAACCCACCACTGTTTGGTACTCAACTACTCTAAAACTCATTGAATTTGGCACTCAATGCATTTTGATGTGAACATTTTGTCCTGGTACTCATTGTTTGTTTGATACTCAACACACAACCTAGAACCTATCTGTGTCATCTGCCTTGGGACTCATTATATTATTCCTTATGAGAAATGATGATACTCATCATTTTTGGTACTCATCACACCTCCTGGAACCAATTAACGATGAGTACTGAGGTATCACTGCATTTCCCAATGGTGCACAGAACTAGATGTGAATGGGAGGAAAATGACATCTTCTGTAGAATTTTAGATCCAGGTGCTTAACTTCAGTCTTTCGGGACACCCAATTCAATCATTGCATAATGCTATAACCAAACATAATTGCTGTCTTTTGTCTGTAACTTTTGTACCACTGAATGAATTTTGGACCCAGTTCAACTTTTATCAGAATCTAAACTCACCTCACTGGGGGGGGGAGGGGGGGAATGTTTGCTTTAACTTTAAGACAGTAATAAACGTTACATGAATCGATTCAACATTCCTGCGGAGTTTTTTTTTTAAATAGTAAAATAAAAAACATTGAGCTTTTTTTTTCAATTTAAAAAAGCCCGCTCGTATAAACATTTAAACTAATATCTTACCTGTACCGACGTCAAAAGTTAATATTTGATTAAATGAATTGGTGAGCTTATACCCAGATGAATAAAGAAGTGATTACATTTTAAAGGTTTCCGGTAGGACCAGAAATATTGCAAGCTTAACTAATAAAGAATATAAAGGCAACTAGTCTAACAACTATAACCAGCTATGCTTCTGGAACAAGAAACAATAAGAACAATAAGTACAATATCAGAAAGAAAACTTCCATATGATACATGTTAGTTACCTGCAACTTTCAGCACACCCAAGAGAAAAAAGAAATACACGAAGGGATGAATAAAGAACAAAATTAATGGGTACTAAACATGATATATTTCAGTATTTCAGGTCAGTAATCACAAAGCCTGTATGGGAATAGAGGTGGTATATTCTACCTCCGTGATGGCGAACCTATGGCACGCATGCCAGAAGTGACACGCAGCGCCCTTTCTGATGGCACATGAGCTGCCGCCCCAGTTCAGCTCTGCTATGCATGCGCGCACGTCTCCTGCTGGTCACCTGCTCTACTACACATGCACGAGGGGTGGGAGGCATACGGGGGGCACGTGTGCATGTGCGGGAGGCACATGCAAATGCATGGAGGTGCATGCAGGGGGCTTACAATCTGAAAAAAAAATATATGTTTGACTTTGGGGAAAGCAGTCTTTTCCAAGCTGTGTTGATGGAAAAATAAGTTGTGTGTGCAAAAAGGGTTCAGTAAAACTTATACAAGCGTCACTTGACAAGAAAGCAATCTTAGCAAGGCAAATACCAGAGGTGGGTTTCAGCAGGTTCTGACCAGTTTTGGAGAACCGGTAGTAAAAATTCTGACTGGCCCTGCCCACATCTATTCTCTGCCTTCCGAGTCCCAGCTATCAGGAGGAAATGGGGATTTTGCAGTAACCTTCCCTTGGATTGGGAAGGGAATGGAGATTTTGTAGTATCCTTCCCTCCAGTGGTGAAATGTAAAATTTGTTACTCCCGTTACTGGCTTTTTTGGGGGGGGAGGGGTAATGTGACTGAGTGGGTGTGGCCAACTTTTTTTTTCTTTTAAAAACATTTTTTCTACAACCTCTTCAGTTGAAGAGGTTGTAGAAAAAAATGCTTTTAAAAGCCTCTGACGATCCCAGGTGAGCCGCCAAATCATCAGATCAGAGGCTTTTTTTTTTTTTTACTTTTAAAAGCATTATTTTGGCCGAAGAGGTTGTAGAACAAATGCTTTTAAAAAATTTTTAAAAAGCCTCTGATGATTGTGCGGCTCAGCTAGGCATGGTGGGGAGGAGGGCAGAGATTTTTGCTACTGGTTCTCCAAACCACCCACTGCCATCGCTACCGGATCGGGCGATCCGCTCCCAACAGGGAACATTTCACCCTTGCCTTCCCCCAGAGAGGGGTGGGAATGGAGATTTTACAGTATTCTTC
Organism: Ptyas mucosa; assembly: GCA_012654045.1. Classification (NCBI taxonomy): domain Eukaryota; kingdom Metazoa; phylum Chordata; class Lepidosauria; order Squamata; family Colubridae; genus Ptyas; species Ptyas mucosa. The sequence goes on along the minus strand of WNWU01004703.1, from coordinate 7,464 downwards.
CCCTGCCACGCTCACCAAGCCACACCCACCAAGCCATGCCCTGCCCACCAAGCCACACCCACAGAACCGGTAGTAAAAAAATTTGAAACGCACCACTGGCAAATACATTTGTTCATATTATTATTGGTAGCTCCTGGACTCTAAACACAGAGTCTACATTCTGGAAAGGTTTTTTTTTCTGCTTAATTAAACAACAAAGCAAAACAACAGTTGTTTACTTTTTATATTCCACGTCAGGAGCATTAATTAAGAACTAATGGACAGAATAAGAATTGGTAGCCACAAATGGGAGTTTATTATTACGACAGCAGAAAAACAGGAGCAATCTGTTCTGGAGAATCTGATGTATACCTTCTCGCTTATTTCAAACTAACGATGTCTGTGTTCAACGTAAGGCACGTCATATAAGAAATAATGTGCCTCGTGTTGTAGAACTTTTGCCCAGTTTGGAGATGTTAATGACAGCTAACGTGCCGACACCTTGTTATGCTCACCTTCTCTGTCTTTAGTAATCCTGAAAAATACAAGCCAACTCATAGAATGAATAGGAGGATTAAGAGGAAAAAGTGATCATTCACTTTGTCAGCAGTTCTTTATCTAGTAGGACATGTGTGACTTCACCAGATCAAAACAGTGGGCATTCTGAGCATCCAGACAGCGCGCGCACTGTGAAAGTTGTAAGTAGGGTCACTCGACTAAGACCTATGATACACATTCATAAACTCAGCAATAGCCAAGGACAGTTTCCTAGCTGAAAAGACCTGTGTCTATTGTGCAGTAACAGAGGAAAAGGGGGTATTTCCGTTTTTGCATAGGTAGCAGGAGATGACAATCGGCATGTTTGTCCTCATGACCATGCATGATTGGATAACTCTACCATACGCATCTTAGAAGTCTCCTTTTTTAAAAAAAGTATTTTTTTAAATATTTTATTATAAATTAAAGAAAAAACAGAAAGACTATAATAGAACAAAATCACATACATACGACTGAGGTTGATTCAACCCCCATATACTGTATATATAATTTCTAAGTAACATTACATATCATCATACTGTAGCTTTGATTAGATTTATCATATTGCACCTTGCATTTGTTAGTCTTCTTATATCTAATATTCCCTTATTTATATTTAGCTTGCTATTTACATATCTATGCTACATGCTTTCCTAACATCTCTCTCATGACATTTTTACTTCTATCCATTGGTACCATTTATCCCAGCTTTGATTGAAAATTGATTCTTGTCTATCTTTAAGAATAAATGTTAGTCTATCACATTCTGCACACCACAAAATTTTGTTAATAATCACCTGATCCGATGGTACGCCTTTCCCTTTCCAAAGTTGTGCATATGCAATTCTAGCCGCAGTGGTAATATGTATGAAAAGGTACTAATCTATTTTCCTTATGCCCCCAGGGTTTATTCCTAACAAGTAGACCTCTGGTCTCAGTTGAAAGCTGACTCCTGTAATCTCCATGAGCCAATCTTTTATCTTATTCCAATAGGTTTTTTTTTAAAGTTTTATTGGATTTTTATTTTTAAATATACATCAACCTCAATACATGAACAGTATGGCCTCTGGTTATAATTCGTTTTGATATAAACAGCAATAATAATAATAGTTGTTACATTAATCAAATTTATATAATCCTAGTATTGATATACATGCTAAGGATGCGGTGGCTCAGCGGCTAAGACGCTGAGCTTATCAATCAAAGGTTGACAGTTCAGCAGTTTGCATCCTTAGTGCCGCGTAATGGGGTGAGCTCCCATTACTTGTCCCAGCTTCTGCCAACCTAGTAGTTCGAAAGCACGTAAAAAATGCAAGCAGAAAAATAGGGACCACCTTTGGTGGGAAGATAACAGCATTCCGTGCACCTTTGGGCATTGAGTCATGCCGGCTACATGACCACAGAGACGTCTTCGGACAGTGCTGGCTCTTCGGGTTTGAAACAGAGATGAGCACTGCTCTGTAGAGTCGGGAACAACTAGCACATATGTGCAAGGGGAACCTTTACCTTTATGATATACATGATGGGTTTAGAGTAGTTATTCAATATTTCAATGTTCCATTTTAATGCCAATGATATTATTAAGCATACAAAGTAATACCACCTTTCAACCTCTAATCTTTCCATCTAATTATTACTTATATTGTATTATATAAAAATTATATCTGCTAATATTCCCTCTATTTCTTATTTCTACCTCTATTCTAACTTCTAGTCAGGCCACCATTACTAATCCACTTAATACACTTATTTATATTAAGACATACTTCTTCATTATTTGGTTTCGTAGTCACATTCAAGTATCAGTCATCTTATTGTTTAAACATACCTAATAATACCATCTTTCAACCTACAATCTTTCCATCTAACTATTGCTTTATATAAAGGTGTGTATTCTTATTTCTACCTCTATTCTAGTTTTTAATCTGGCCATCATTATATTAGAAAAAAGAAGAAAAAGTAATAATAATAACCCTTTCTCTCCATCATCTCTTGCCCATTTTAATACTTATTCATTTTTTGACAGAAAACACAGATGCATCTTAGAAGTCTTGTTGCAAACATGTTCTACCTTATTTAATAGAGCTTGTTATTTGTGGGATGAAAATTATCTAATTTGTCTAAATTGTCTAAAAATTGACTAGGGGAGACATGATATCAGTGTTCCATTATTTGAGAGGCTGACACAAAGATGAGGGGCTCAACCTATTTTGCAAAGCACCAAAAGGCAAGACAAGAAACAATGGATGGAAACTAACCAAGGAGAGAAGCAACCTAGAACTAAGGAGAAATTTCCTGACAGTGTGAACAATTAACCAGTGGGACGGCTTGCCTCCAGAAGTTGTGGGTGCTCCATCGCTAGAGGCTTCCAAGAAGAAAATGGACAGCCATTTGTCTGAAATGGTATGGGGTCTCCTGCTCGAACAGGTGTTTGGACTAGATGACCTCCAAGGTCCCTTCCAACTTTGTTATTCTACCTTTTAAGGTAGGCCATGTTGTGGGTGCTGTTTGGATTCATTGTGCTAATACAAAAAAGAACTGGGCCAACACTTCAAGATCTAAACAGTACAGAATGTTAAAAAAATGCCTGAACAGACATCCACTCTGAAATATTTTCCTATTTTTGTGATTTATAGCTTACCTTGAATATATCACAATAATCTATATGGCATGAAACCAACATTATAACATCAATCTGTGACTTGAGGCTCACAGACTTCCTGATCAGTCATGAAAGCACAATTAACGTTTCATTTGATTCACAAGAAGTTCTCCAGGCACAAAACAATTCCTATTTGTTTTACCAGGAACTAAGGAAATGAAATTTAAGACTATTGGAATTTCTTTTAATCTAATTATGTGGGGGAAACTAGATCTATAATTGAGATAGATAAGGAAACCTGCACTACAGTTCTAGAGATATATAATTTATCTGTTCTAGGTATAATTAAATTAACCCAAACAGATAGTCACGGATAAGGACTTTCACCAAAATAGGAATTAAAAGAGGAGATCCAGTATAGATAGAATAGTCTTGACTTCATTTCCTTCAAAATTGTGGCATTGAAGCTGACAGCAATTGTTAGGATTCTATATGATGTATATAATGTTAGAACCAGTTGTCCAGGCAATATATATATACTGTAACTTTAAACTGTAAATGTTACGTTCTTGCTGAGTCATGCTGTAATGGGATAATGACTAGTTGGGAATATATTTAAACAAAGTATTGTAACCTGGTCTGTTAGAAGCTGCTATGAACTGCTGCTGCTATGGAACTGCTGCTGCTGCTATGAACTGCTATTGTGACTGAACTGCTATGAGCTGCTAATGTGAAGGAGTTGCTATCTGTTGATGGATCTGCTACCATCGTGGTTTGTTAACCAGAGTGAGTTGTTTGGACTGATTTACTGGACTGATTTATTGATGAAGACTTGGGATTTGTTTATGACTACGCTACTGCTTTTTCCTATGATAAAGTACACTTTTGCTAAACCAGTTTTCTTATTCATTGCTCTCAACGTTTCCTTGTGCAGTTACTCTGCTGGTTGGTAAAACAACATCAATATCCTTAACAGCAATAATTAACTCATTGATGGCAGTGATTTAAAACACAACTTTCACTTGACTTAAGGTCATAATATAAAAGGCAACCCCAATTCCCATTTTTAATATTCATTATGGTTTAGAGTACAAGTACTTCGTGACTTATGACCACAATTGAGCTCAAAATTTCTGTTTGCTAACTCAGACATTTGTTCAGGGAGTTTTGCCACATTTTATGACCTTTCGTGCCAGAGTTTTTTTGTCAAGGGTAACCAGAAGTGGGTTTCAGTAGGTTCTGATCAGTTCTGGAGATCCATTAGTGGAAATTTTGAGTAGTTTGGAGAACGGGTAAATACCACCTCTGACTGGCCCCATCCCCATCTATTCTCTGCCTCCTGAGTCCCAGCTGATCGGGTGGAAATGGAGATTTTACAGTATCCTTCCCCTGCCATGCCCACCAAACCACGCCCACCAAGCCACACCCACAGAATCCATAATAAAAAAATTCAAAACCCACCACTGAGGGTAACCCTTGTCTTTCTTCATATGACTTAGTTTTTTTTAACCGTCTTCATCTTCATCGATCTTCTCTGAGCTTGGCACACTGGTCCTTGATTGCCCTAAATGTTTGCACCATCTAAATCTCTTTGAGTAAAGTATCATTTTGGTTCAGGTTCCCTCGCACATATGTGCTAGTTGTTCCCAACTCTAGGGGGCGGTGCTCATTTCCATTTCAAAGCTGAAGAGCCAGTGCTGTCCAAAGACATCTCTGTGGTCATGCGACCTGCATGACTGAACACCAAAGGCACACAGAACGCTGTTACCTTCCCACCAAAGGTGGCCCCTATTTTTCTACTTGCATTTTTTACGTGCTTTCGAACTGCTAGGTTGGCAGAAGCTGGGACAAGTAATGGGAGCTCACCCCATTACGCGGCACTAGGGATTTGAACCATTGAACTACCGACCTTCTGATCGACAAGCTCAGTGTCTTAGCCACTGAGCCACTGCATTCCTCTATCATTTTGGTAGTGTAGTGTTAATTTTCATTCCCTGCCGCAATCCATTAGCATTTACTGACTTCTTCTGAGGCAGTGGTTCCCAACCTTTTTTTGGCCGTGCCCCACCTAAGTATCTCTAAAATCCTGATGCCCCTCTGTGACGTATAATTCTTACTTTACTCAAAAAGTGAACTCTACTCATGCGGAGGAAACCTAAAGGCCATTAACTTGGTTTAAGCAAGGTTCAAATTGCCCCCATTAAAAATCAAATTGCCCCCCTGTCAGGGATGGGTTCTACTTACCTCTACTACTGGTTTGCAACGGAGCGAGCATGCATATGCAGATTGTTAATTATGATGTCCGGGTGGGTGGGCGGAGCCTCCCGCCGCTTTTACTACCAGTTCTAAAGAACCGGACAGAACCGGGAGCAACCCACCACTGCCCCCTGTGGGGCGTGGGCCCCATGTTGGGAACCACTGTTCTAAGGTCAACCAAGTTAGGGAGGTAGAGATAGGGAGAGAGTGGAGCCATAAAACCCACAATGTTGTTAAGTAGAGAAGGATGGGATTCTCTTTTGGTTCAGGTGATGATTGAGTTCACATAGATATTGGAAAGAGGAGATGACAGAATACAGTCTTATTTCATTCTTTTCTGACTTGAGACATACAGCAGCTAGACCTTGTCTTACAATTGGTTTAGTGACCGTTTGAAGTTACAACAGTACTTGTCATGATTTATGACCGGTTTTCACACTTACAACTGTTGCAGCATTCCCATGGTCAAGTGATCAAGATTTGGATGCTTGGCAACTGGCATGTATTTATGATAGTTGCAGATTCCCGGGCAATGGTGGGATTCAAATAATTTAACAACCAGTTCTCTACTCTAATGACCAGCTGGGTGAGCGTAGCTCAGTGGTCATGTGACCATGTGGGCATGGCCAACTCACCGTCACTCACATCGAAGGGCGCTTTGCCTTAGCTGTTACAATGTAATAAGGGTTAACCAAAGAGGCAGTTTCTGTAAGCAGGGCAATAAAGTTTAGGCTAGAAACAACACCAGAATGTTTCCTTCCTGCCTTCCCTACAGGATTAGTCCTGTAAAGTGGAAAAAAACAAAATAAGATTTCTTCCAACAAATGGTTCTCCGAACTGCCTAGAAAGTTAACAACCGGTTCTCCCGAATAGGTGCGAACTGGCTGAATCCCACCACTGGTCCCGAGGTCCTTGTGGTCCCCTTTTGCAAGCTTCTGAAGAAGCAAAGTCAATGGAGAAGCCAGATTCACTTAACAATCGTCTTACTCATCTAACAATTGCAGTGATTCACTTAATAAGCGTGGTAAGAAAGGTGTCAAAATGGGGCAAAACTCATTTAACAACTGTCTTGGTTAGCAATGGAAACTTTGGACTCATTTGTGGTTGTATGTCAAGGACTACCTGTATGTAAATAGGTGGGATCTATGACAACATCTAACTTACATGACCGTGTTTTCATTCAGTGTCCTCATGAACTCTACCTTCATTGTTCCACTTACTAATAGATCTTGACGATGAGCTCATTTGCTTCTTACCGTTGGACTGAAATTCTTGTGTTTCCAGGAGGCACAACATTTATTTCAGCTGCCACTGCTTTATGTAGGAAATTATTCTCCTAATTTTAAGATCTCATAAGCTGTCACTCCTTTGAGGTAGACAAGTCAGGAAAGATGAGTCACTGGGAGTCTTGTTATGTGCTTTAATGTAGTTAGGATGTTGTAAGAGAATGCTAAAAGTCTACCAGAACCCTTCTCTACTTCAATTTATACCTAACAGAATGAAGGCAGAATTGTTGAGGTTTTTTCTGAAGCTTTTTTATTCTCCCAAGGCTAAAATACCTTATGACTTGACATTCTTCTCCCTGTTCTCCGAATCAAACTGACCTTCAATCACGTAAATATATAAAATCATTTTTATTCTTTTTGTACCGTTTTCTGTTACGTCTCATCACTGATCACAATATGCAGACATAAGCACAAACAAAACACTTATTTTAGTACCTAGTATGTTAGCATTTGATTTATAAATGCTAGTTTTCAAATCTAGTTAATTAAATATTTACATTATTTTGCCTGACCCCTTAATCTGTCCTCTTCTTCAAAGATGAGAGGTGATATTCATTTTGCATATATGTTGTTGTTGCTATTTAGTCACGAAATTGCACCCGAGTGTTCATGACCCATGAGCTACAATGTGCCAGGCCCCCCAGTTTGCCAGAGTCCACCCAAATTCATGCTCACTGCATCAATGACATTATCTAAGTATCTCATCCATAGAATGGAATGGAATGGAGTGGAGTGGAGTGGAGTGGAGTGGAGTGGAGTGGAGTGGAGTGGAGTGGAGTGGAGTGGAGTGGAGTGGAGTGGAGT
>WNWU01004696.1:10911-21329 GCA_012654045.1 Ptyas mucosa | reverse complement strand
ATTAATTCAGATGGTCCAAGTCCCAGCATAAGTAACAATTATCAGAGTTCAGAATTCTAACTATCTTTAAGCCCAGTTTGGAATATCGTGTTGTGTTTTCCCATTCCCTTTTATTTTGTTGTCTTTCATTTCTGTTCAACCTGTTTGAGATCCATGAGGAACGCAGAAGTTATCATCATTAAATGGATAATTATAGAGGAAGAATTACCAACAGAAAATTATAAATAAATCATAAATAAGAAAGCTCATTTCCCCTCAAAAATCCTCCCCCTCCCCCAAGGGATTAGGTGATAACTGTTCCTGTTTGAATGGGTTCAATTATATTCCTGGGATTGAAAGAGGACATTGAAGGACATTAAATTAGTAATTATAATGTCTTGAATTGAAAGAGGACATTAAATTAGTAATTACATGGAGGATATTATAAATTTGTAATCAAAATTTCTAGAAAATAAGAAAGAAAACAGAACTGAAAGATATATAAAATACTGACATTTATTTAGTATCAATTTCTCTAAGTTACAGAGGAGAGTTCTCTGTATAATATTTCTCCATGCTTCTGGAATTAATGAGAACCTTCCTAACAGCGAGATCAATTAACTAGTAGCTTGCCTTCAGAAGTTGTGGGTGCTTCAACAGTGGGGTTTTTAAAGAAGAGACTGGACAGCCACTTGTCTGAAATGGTATAGTGTCTGCTGCTTGAGCAGGGGATTGGACTAGGAGATCTCCAAGGCCCCTTCTAATAATCTTAATTTTTCTTAATTATTCTTAATTCTCACCTTCCTGCTGTTCATCCTGTTTGCTTTCTTCTACTTCCAGTTTCTTCCTCTTTTCTTAGCATTAATTCAATACAAGTGTTTATTTTATATTTCCTAGACAATTTAAGCAATATTTTAATGGGTTAGCTAGAAACCTCACTAGTTTGGAAGCGTATCATGGCTGAAGTAATACCTACTCATATGATGTAGGTTTGTTCCTTTCTCAACCCACTTGAATTAATATCAATTATCTTGTCAGTTTTTTCAATGGCCTGAAGATAACAATGTGACCTTGATTTATATAATGAAAAGTATACAACTTACTATTTTATCAAATATTCAGTTTACTGAAAATGGTGGATACAGACAGATTGAGAGACACTAAAAAGACCTAAACTTCAAATTTACAATCTTTGATAATATGTATTTGCTTTCTATTTATGAACTGGTTGTTCATGAAGTAACAGAAAGGTAGAGTTATATTATTCAGTAATCAAAGTTTAATGGTTCGTTATTTCAATTTGGGATAAAATCAGTGATGGGATTCAGCTAGTTCACACCGGTTCGGTAGAACCGGTTGTTAACTGCTCAGTTCAGCGAACCGGCTGCAGCTTCACCCCTCCTTCCCAGTCTCTCTTCACCAGGCAGCTTGTCTTGCAACCTGGCCGCTCGCCCAAGCTTACTAGAGCTGCTTTGTGTGGTGATGTAACCCAAAGGGAAGGGAGCAGGAGCAGTGAGGCTTGCTTGCTTCCTTTTTCTGCGCCTGCACAATTCGGCCTTTCGTTTACCTTTTCAGTGTCCAAGCCATGTGACTGCTACCATGGGCCACCAGCAGCTGTACTGGAGCCACCCCAGGATGTTGGGCAGAGCTTGCACACCTGGTAGGTCTCTGACCCTCCCCAACTCCCTCTTTCGACCTCTGCTGGGAGTGGAGGGAACACAGGATTGTCTGGCAGCTACACACATGACTGCGAGAGGAAGAGAGGAAGAGAGGCTGGGTGAGCCAGACCCAGATATTTCCTGGCTCCCTTCATCCCAAAAGCACTCCACTCTCTGCTAGTGGCCACCCCCTTCTCCCTCCCCTTCCTTGCTGCCAGGTGATCCCATGTGAAGAAGGGGGGGTCGCATTTTTTAAAAAAGGACTTTTAATGAAACCTCCAATGCGGCAGCTAAGATCCAATCCTGAACCAAAAACAACAGCTCTCCCCTCCCCACCCTGCATGTCTGTTTCACTTTACTAAATTGGGTCTAGAGCCATGATGATGAACCTATGGCAGAGGTCAGCTCTGGGGCACATGTGCATGCCGGCCAGCTGATTTTCTGGCCTTCTGGGCCCACCAGAAGTAAGGAAACAGGCTTTTTCCTGCCTCCAGAGGGCCTGGGGAGGGGTGGGGAATGCCCATTTTTCTTTTTCACCTGGCTCCAGATCCTCTCTATGCATCTGGGAAGGGCGAAAACAGCCTTTTCCACTCCCTCGAAGGTCCTCTGGAGGCCTGAAAGGGCCCATTTCCCAACTCCCAGTGGGACAGGAAGTGACATTTTTTGCTGTTCCCAGCCTCCAGAGACTCCTAGAGAGGCCTGGCACATGATGGCAAAAAGGTTAGCCATCACTGGTCTAGAGCCTGGGAGAGGATGAGAAATTTAACAGGTGGGAGTGGGGAAAGGACAGAAGGGCAGCAGAGCGAGGTTTACAAAGTGAACTCAAGTTTTTTAGCTTGGACCAGCAAAAGGCGGTGGGCAATGGTGGCAGCAGGGAATACAAAGGACAACTGGAGAGATGGAGCAGTGCTCAGCCATCCAGGCTTCAAAGAAAAGTTCACTTCAGGGCAAGGGGCACAACTGATGTCGCTTTCTAAAACAGAAGATCCTGCTAAGCTCCAGATCCTACAAAACAAGCTGTGGTGTTCAATCTGTGCACCCACCTCATGCTTTTCTAAAGGGACACGTCTCCACCACCACCCCACTTGCTCCTGCATGTTTCCACCGTGGTCTCACCCTTCGCTGGGTCAGCCTACCACCTTTTGCTGGTCCAAGTTAAGAAACTTGAGTTTACTTCATTAACCTCACTCTGCTGCCTTTCTGACCTTCCCCCCTCCCCCCTGTTAAATTTCTCATCCTCCCCCAGGCTCTAGATCTGATTTAGCAAGGCGAAGCAGATGTGCCAGGTGGGGAGAGGAGCAGGGATGAAATCTAAAATTTGTTACTACCGGTTCTGTGGGCGTGACTTGATGGGGGAGGGTAATGTGACTGGGTGGGCGTGGCCAATTTTTTTTACTTTTAAAACCATTTTTTACATGTAAAACCATGTAAAAAAATGCTTTCAAAAGGCTCTGACGATCCCAGCTGAGTTTCCTGATCAGCAGGCAACTCAGCTGGGATCCTCGGAGCTTGGATTGTCAAAGCTTGGCTTGTCAGAGCCATTTAAAAGGGAAAAAAGGCTCTAATGATCACGCGGCTCAGCTGGGCATGGGGGGTGGGGGCAGGGATTTTTGCTACCGGTTCTCTGAACTGCCCGCCGCCATCGCTACCTACTCACTGAGCTGCTCCGAACCGGGAGCATTTCACCCCTGGAGGGGAGAGATGGGGGGTTTGGATCTTGGTCGCCGTATTGGAGGGTTCATTAAAAATCCTTTTTAAAAAGTGTGGCCACCCCTTTCTTCACACGGGATTGCCTGGCAGTGAGGAGGGAGATGGAGAAGGGGGCAGCCACTAGCAGAGAGGGGAGTGCTTCTGAGACAAGCGGAGGCAGGAAGAGAAAAGGCAGTGAAACGTTCAGGAGCAGTGGGGGGAGAACAAACCAAGCAAGTAATGGCCTCTTTATTCCCCCTCTGCTCCCAAGGCAGCCTGGTAGCACCCATTTCCTCACATGAGAAGCAACCTCACTGGGAGGGCCGCCCTCATTCAGATTCCCCACCTCTCTCTGGCAGCCCTCTGCTGAGCGTGGCCGCCCCACCAACCGAGGAGAGAAGTGGACCCACTTCGGTGACACTACCACCACCTGCACCCAAAATCTTTCATCTTGAACTGTTTCTTGGGGTGAGCAAAGTAGGCTCCTTATCCTACATTCTCATTGGGGTAGTCCTCGACTTATGGCCACGACTGAGCCAAAGCTTCTAATGCTAAGCAAGATTTAAGTGAGTTTTGCTCCATTTTGTGATTTTCCTTGCCACCATTAAGTGATATTCAGTAGTAGTAAATAAATAGAGATTGTATCTTGTTGAGGACTTTGAGGCGAGTGGTTGGGAGACAGGACCAGGCATGGTGGTGAGTGACGTTGAGTTGGCCATGCTCACCCAGTCACATGCCCACCCAGCCATGCCTACCCAGCTGGTCATTAGGGCAGAGAACTGGTTGTTAAATTATTTGAATCCCACACTGGATAAAATATTATCAACCAGCTACATTCAATATGTATCCTAGATTCTGATTTTCTGGGGTTTTTAAAGCAGGTATGGAAATGGAAAATAATTTATACAGAACTTGGAAGCTTGTATGAAAACCATGGGAATTCCACACTCCAGCAGGGTCCTTTCCAAAATTGCAAGTTACAAGGAATGTTTGAAAATGTGTTGCAGTTCAAATCTTCAAGGCATTCTATTTAATTCCATTTTTGACATTTTGTTTACAAGCTAGGCAATAAATACTTCGAACATTCTTATTCACAAATACTGAGGAATATACTCCAAAAAAGCTCAACAATGCTTACAGCAATACATGAGTATAGGATTGTAGATTCTTCTTTTTTTTTTAAATGAAAGGTTATCCAGTATGAGATTATTGCATTATGTTTTTACTCTTAGCTGCTCTTTCTTGTTGAGATCAGGCCTTAAGATAAGAATGTAGCATTTAGGGGAAAAGATGCAAATCAATAAACCAGCACTGGAAGTTATAATCGAGAAGATCTCCACAGCAACCATATATTTTCCCTTGGTGCTCAAGTATGTTGGAATAAAGGACAACCAGACACTACAGAAGGCCAACATACTGAGGGTGATAAACTTGGCTTCATTGAAAGCATCAGGCAATTTCCTTGCTAGGAAAGCCACTGTAAAGCTAACAAAGGCAAGGAAGCCCATATATCCCAAGACACAATAGAACATGTAGGTGGATCCTTCATTACATTCCAGAACTATTTCTTCTGCCATGGAACTCGTGTCAACATCTGGGAATGGGGGAGAGATTGAAAGCCATGTAGCACATATAATACCCTGAATAAAGGAGCAGCAAGATACTATGAAGAAGCCTAGCCTTTTCCCCATCCATTTGGTTATCTTGGAACCTGGCTTGGTAGATATGAAAGCTATAACCACAATGATGGTTTTGGCCAAAACAGAAGAAATGGCCACTGAGAATATAATGGCAAAAGCAGTTTGACGAAGGACACACATTACTTTGGAAGGTTGGCCAATGAATAGTAAAGAACAAAGGAAAGACAACATGAGAGCAACAAGGAGAATATATGTGAGGGTTTGGTTGTTGGCTTTGACTATGGGAGTGTCTTGATGCTTAATAAATATCCAAAGTACTACAGCTGTGATTGAAGAAAAGAAGAGAACAAAAGTGGTCAAAACAATTCCCAAAGTTTCTTCATACATCAGGAATGTTACAGCTTTGAAGAGACATAAGTCCTGTTTCTGATTTGGATACTGATCTTGTTGACATTCCAAACAATCATTCATGTCTGCAAACAAAATCAGATTAGAAATATGATAGTCTTGGAGTTGCATTAAAACAAGCAAATGAAAGACCTGTGATTAGGGCAGCTAACTTAAAATCTGAAAGACAAAGTTCTGTAATTTTCCTAAACTTCTATTCTGCAGTTTCTGCAGTCAGAAATGACTAAAAGGGGACTTGCCATTCAAGTATTTTGAGAGGCCAGTGGCAGCATTTTAAGTTTATTCATGAAAACAAAAAGAAAAAATAATAACTTGTCATTTAACATATGAATTTAGAATAGATTGTAGATAAACATCGATTTTAATCATTCTGGTTGACGTGGACATGGATGTGTTCTATCTCTTTATGAATTTGTGCATATATGTGTGTGTGTGTGTGTGTGAATTTGTGCAATATATATATATATAAATATATATATATATATATATATTTCTCATAAACATACTTAAATGTACAGTCTCTTATTCATCATTAATTGCCGGGATCATACTATCATATGTGGTGGCCATGTAAGGAAGCAAAGAATTATTGGGTTAAAATACGAACATGGTTAGAGGGAATTTTACAACAATGTATAGAGTTAAGACCAGAGATATTTTTATTGGGAATTTTACTGGAGAAATATAGTAAAGAAGTTACATATTTGATTATTCATATAATAACAGCAGCTAGAATAGTATTTGCACAAAACTGGAAAGCAGAAAAAATCCCGTCAGAAGGAGAAATAATAAAGAAAAGTTTAGAATGTGCAGAAATGAACATTAAGAATAAAAGATAAAGAGGAATCAGTGTATTTCAAGACATGGGGATGCTTTTATGATTGGTTAGAAAAGGAATATGAATAAAAGATCATAGATAAATTGGATAGGGAAAAGGCAAATGAGAGAAAAGACAAAAAAGGAATAGAAACTCAGATGACACCTGGGTAAATGGAAAAGGGGGGAAATGGAAAAAGTGTTATTATATAAATGTACATGAATGATGATATACAGTAGGTATAACTATTAAATAAAAAATAAATTGAAATGAAGATGTATGTAAATAGAAAATTGGAGCTGCTCGAATACCATTTTGAAAATATATTGAATTGAAAATGAAAACAACAATGGAGTGGGAGTGGAGAGAAGAGTAGAGAGATGGAGAGGAGAGGAGGAGAGGAGAGAGGAAAGGAAAGGAGAGAGAGGGATAGAAGAGAGGGAAAAGGAGAAAGAAAGGGAGAGGAAATAAGAGTAGGAGAGATGGTTAGAAAGGGAGGGAGAGTGGGGGAAGGGAAGGGGAAGGAGAAAAGGGGAAGGAGAGGATGAAAGAAGAAAGTAGAAAGGGATAGAAGAAGGAAGGGAAGGAAAGAGGGTGAGGAAAGGTTGTGGTGAAATAAAGGAGAGGAAATGGTAGAAGAGCAACCCCGAATATACCTTAATATATTTTTTTAGGATGAAGAATGAACTAATCTGAAAGTTAAAGAATGTATGATTAATGATGGATAAGAGACTGTACATTTAAGTATGTTTGTGAGAGTTTGTGTTTTATTAGTCATCGATATTCCTAATTCTATTTCGCGGCAGCTGGTGCTAGAGAGAGTGCACAATTTTTAAAATGCAAGTGAAATATTTAACAGGATTATATATTTTCATTTCTAAACTGTATTCCATTTTTATTATAAATAAATTTTAAATTTTATTATAAATTTTAATTTTTTTCATTTCACCTTTAGGCCATTTGCATTCGACTGATATTGCCATCACATAGAACTTAGCCAGAGAACAAGGAAAATTCTTGAGTCAGTTTGGAACTGAGTGGCAGGTCTTAACTCCAACTTTAAAGAATGATATTGTTAGACTATTTATTCCATTTACATGTTCGAAAAGCTGAAATTACTCCCAATAATTCTGTATTTATTTATTTAAAACAGTTGAGAGGACAACATCTGCATGCAAACCCTTGCTTATGATGCTAGTTCAAAAAACTGCAGAAGGCAGAGAGGCGAAAATCAAAATTCATCTGGAAAACACTTTTTCTAAAACTAATCATTAACAGTAGTGCTATGTCAGGGGTGGGTTCTACTTACCTTTACTACCGGTTTGTAGCGGGGCCGCGCGCAAGCACAGAAACTTCTGCACATGCGCAGAAGCATTTTGATGACATTGGGGTCGGTAGGTGGTGCCTCCCGCCAGTTCTATAGAACCGGTGCAAACCCGGGGCAACCCACCACTGTGCTATGTGCTATACAGTTCATAAGCAAAAATAATAATTTGTTTTCTACCTCCTTCAAGCAATATATTAGCTTTCTAAAGGGCAACTCTTACCTTCCTGGTTGGCAATCTTCCCTTCCGGACACTGAAGACAATCATAGCAGCAAAATGGCTTCCCTTCTAATTTGCTTTTACTATATCCTGAATGACATTTGCTATTACAGAGAGAAAGTGGCCGGGACTGTCCATAATGAAGAAAAGAACAGTTGTGATTGTCAGAAAATGCTTTTGAATGGACTAATATTTATAAAATTACTAATATTAAACTAATATTTATAAAATCACCTCATATTGCTTTCCTATTGGTCATGGCATGGTCTAATATTTAGTGTTAATTAGAGAATATTTGGTTTTAATTAGAGAAACAGAATTCGGGGGTTGAGATAGATAGCAAGACAGAGACAAAGAGAAAGAGTGCAAAGGAAGCGTAGTGGTAGGATGTTAATGAAAACTTAAGGAATGAAAACTTAATGAAAACTAAGAAATAATGCAGTGATTTAGTAGTTTGCATGGTTAGACAATAGCTATGAACTACTCTGTTTTTGTTTGTTTACTTTGTATTTTCCCCAAGGAATGATATGTTTATTAAGGCTACAATGTTATTTTTCCTTCTTCTGCATTACAAATGTCCTCTGATATTGTTATTTCAGTTGAAAAATTTACTTTATTAAGTCAAAGCTGGTGTGGTGAGAGGAAGGTTTTTTTGGGGGAAAATGGTGGACTGAAAACACCTCCACAAAAAGTGGAGCTGAGGATTATGATCAGGGGTGGGTTCTACTTATCTTTACTACCGGTTCGCAATGGGATCGCACATGCAAGCCGAGCTTCATCGCCTATGGTGATATCTGGGGTGATGGGCAGAGCCTCTTGCCGGTTTTACTATCGGTTCTTGTGAACCGGTCTGAACCGGGGGCAACCCACCACTGATTATGGTAGAATGAAGAATCAGTGAGTAGACAGCATCTTTGATGATTCCTCTCCGGACAAGGAGAGGACTTGAGATCACCCATATTGTGCTCATCAGAGACTGACTTGGATACTTTTTCTCCTGTTTCCTTGTATTTTATCTTCTTTTGAAATTTAATTAAGTTTAATTAAAATGTGAAATGATGGGCCTTTATAGATTTATTATACTTGTGATGAAGAGGAAAGTCTCTTTATATATTTCTTATTTTTTCTTTACTATATATATCTTTTCATTTCTACTTCTCTTGTTTCCCATGCCTTCTACTTTTTTCATCTTCTACTTTTTAGTCTATTTTTAGTTTTTATTGTTTTAACTGTAATTTTAATAAAATTACTGTTAAAAGGAACAGATGAATACATGTGCTATAAGATGAGAAAAAAAAGACACAAAACAATGTTGACAAGCATTCTATAGAAGCTTTTTGGATTAAAAGAAGAATGCACTAGAATTTCTCACTGATCAACTTATGAAAAAAATCATTTAGCATTAGACTGCATTTAACCACATATTCCTTAACACTTTGTTTCCGTTTGACATCTGTCCACACTATAAGAAAACATGTCTAGTTATTACAACTAAATGACAAATTATGTAGGGTTTTCCAAATGGGGAATAAGAAAAGTGGTTAATGATGTTGCATTAACTATTTCTACTCACATCCTAAACTTATTCTTAAATAATCAGAATGAGATATTATATTACAAATTCAAGTAAGAAAAACCATACCCTGATGTTTTCCTATACCTCAATCTGTCATTAACATAATATCACACTAGCTGATAATCATTAGATAGTTGGAAAAATTTTCTAAGGATAACCATATGGCCTAGATAGAAAATCAGAAACCATTTTGTTTCTGAATGTAAATATTGATAAAATCAGTATTTCCTGTATGGTTTTATTAGTGGAATAATTATCAGACATAGTTGAATTTAACTTCTGTAGCATACCTGGTTAAACCTCCTTGGCCACACTATCGATTTCTCAGAAGAAGATAATATTTCTCTTTTGGATTTCATGGGATCTATCCCTCCAACTCTGACTCGCTGGAAAGACCGGTTTGGGAAAGTAATCCAATTTACAAGGTCAAATCCAACCTCTAACTCACCATTCTGATTGAAGGAAATCATATCTCCTGCATCATTGTTAAAAGAGATTCTTCTCACAAAGTGATTGAGCTAAATTGAAAAACAAACAAATAAATTTAAATTTAAAAAAACAGATTAATATACCAAGAAGTACAAAAAATAATGTAATTTTCCCTTTGAGGAAGACAGGTAATAAATCCTTTCAAAGCTTTAAGAAGGATATCAGTGTAACAATAGTTGATAAAGCATATCATAAGTTAATTCATCTTAATTGAGTTATTTTTAAAATTCAGTAAGATGTACAGTTGCAAAATAATAAAAAGCCATGGGACTACCTAAAAACAGATTAAAATTAGACTTTAAAACATCCATGATTTGAATTGTGTTTGAGGAAGTATTAATATTGGATAATATTTGGGGTGAGATGGGGAAACATTTTTAAATAAAATTATGCATGAACTAAACTGCAAGAAATTAGAATATGTCAATTTTATAGACCAGGTAAAGTGCACAAATCTATTAGGTTATATTAATTGATTTCTCAAACGTATATTACAATTTTCTGTACTCTTACTCATATTAATAAACAGTAGGTAAATCTAATTAGACAGACAGACAGACAGAGATATAGGATAGATATAGATATAGATATAGATATAGATATAGATATAGATATAGA
>WNWU01004677.1:3895-24038 GCA_012654045.1 Ptyas mucosa | reverse complement strand
GTACTTATTGCAATTCCTTTGAGAATTGATGACTCACAAGCTGCCTTCGCTAAATAGATGATTACAGGTGAAATTAAATTTTTTTTTAAAAAAAATGCTTGTTATTTCTGGATAGAAAAAATACTTCATTCTCTTTGCGAAATAGTCAGAAATGCAAAAGATTATTTGCAGGTGTGCCGGGGGTTAAAGTTGTTGAGTTAGGAGTGGAAGTTGAAATAAACACAATTAAACAGTTAATTAAAAGGGAGAAATTATCCACTTTGAATCAGAGGTTCAAGGAAATGCTGAAGAAAAAAATATGTTGTTTTTTAAGTTCTAAGCACATATCAACAATGGTTTTCTTTAGTGAAGTAGGAAGGTAAGATAGAAGCCTTTAATTACTTACTGCAAGAAAAAGAAGTTTCTATTGCAACTTAAGATTTTTTTTTAATTTTCCTGAATTAGTAATAGGTAATAAAGAAGGTAATAAAGAAGATTTTTACCATCTTTGATTACATTGAATACAGCTCATCTGTTTGGAACCCGCACTGCATATTGGACATTAATACAATCAAACAAGTTCAGAGATATTTCACAAGAAGAATCCTCCACTCCTCTGCTCGAAACAAAGTACCTTATGCCACCAGACTTGAAATTTTGGGCTTAAACAATTTAGAACTTGCGGTCTTCAGTGCAACCTAATAGTAGTACATAAAATCATCTGATACAATGTCCTTCCTGTCAATGAATACTTCAGTTTCAACCAAAACAATAGAAGAACACACAATTGATAGAAACTTATGGTAAACCTCTCCAAACTTTATTGCAGAAAATACAACTTCAATAATAGAGTTGTTGATGCCTGGAGTGCACTACCTGACTCTGTGGTTTCTTCCCCAAGCCCCCAAAACTTTAACCTTAGAATGTCTACTGTAGACCTCACCCCATTCCTAAGATCTAGATAAACTGTTTTATCCAGGTACTGGGGAAGCTGTTGCGCCACCACACTCTTTAAGGGGTGTGCATAAGCGCACCAGCATGCCTACCATTCCAGTCCTAATGTTCCCTTTTATTCATATCCATTCCATGTATTCATAATCAAGTTTATACTTGTATCTATTATCTAACATATGTTTGACAAAAATAAATAAATAAAAATCTTGTTCTTAGAGCTTCACATACAATTCTGAGAAATGGTATTCGTCTAGACAATCAATACCAGTCTGTCACAGGTGTGAACAACTTGAGGTTCTATGAATATGCATGGCTTCTGGGCTTGTGCATTAAACAGAACAACTACAAAAATCATTTGATTGCAACCAAGAACAGAGTGCTTTGTAAAATTGTTTCATAGTAACCACAGCTAAAACTAAAATTAAACCACCCATGACTGAAGACCTGGTTATTTCCAAGCTTGCATCTCCTCATCTTGGAGGGTTTGAGGGAGAAGTTCTGTTGAAGTTCCCATTTCCAAAGGAATTCCATCTATTGGGGCTCTGGAGGACAGCTTTCTGTAGGTTTTGGTTTAGGTTTATTTGGATTTATTTACTGCCCTACTCCCGAAGGACTCAGGGCAGTGAACAGCCAAAGATAAAACACGTACCATATAAAATTTAAAAACAATTTCAAACATATTAAACAAATTTGGCCCATACTATTAAAACACCCCTTTTTAAAAAACAAATTAAAATTAAACAGTTAAAAAGAGTTAGGCCAGCCCAGCTTGTTGGAATAAAAAAGTCTTGAGGGTGTGGCGGAAAATGCGTAAATCCAGGATCCTCCGTATCTCCGGGGGGAGCTCGTTCCAAAGGGTAGGTGCCCCCACAGAGAAGGCTCTCCCTCTGGGGACCGCCAGTCGACACTGTTTGACTGACAGCACCCTGAGGAGCCATTCTCTGTGGGAGCGTACTGGCCGGTGAGAGGCTACCAGTGGCAGAAGGTGGTCTCGTAGGTACCCAGGTCCTAAGTATAGAGTGCTCTAAAGGTGGTAACCAATACCTTGAAGTGCACCCGGAAGATCATTGGAAGCCAGTGCACCTCGTGCAGCAGAGGTGTT
This sequence comes from Ptyas mucosa, assembly GCA_012654045.1. Lineage (NCBI taxonomy): Eukaryota > Metazoa > Chordata > Lepidosauria > Squamata > Colubridae > Ptyas > Ptyas mucosa. The sequence continues at coordinate 22,003 of WNWU01004677.1, read as the reverse complement.
ACATGGGAGCCCCATGTAGAGAGCATTACAGTAGTCCAGTGGGAAGTGATGAGGGCATGAATGACCATGCATAAGGAGTCCCGATCCAGAAAGGGATGCAACTGGCGAATCAGGCAAACCTGATAGAAAGTCCTCCTGGCCACAGCTATCAGATGTTCTTCTAAAGACAGCCATGTATCCAGGAGGATGCAAGTTGTGAGCCCTCTCCATGGGGGCCAATGACTCGCCCCCAATAGTCAGTGATGGCACCAACTAGCTATATTGGGATGCCAGAAATCATAGCCACTCAGTCTTGGACGGTTGAGCCTGAGTCTGTTTCTCCCCATCCAGATCCACATGGCCTCCAGGCACCAGGACATCACTTCAAGGGCATCCTTGGGGTGGCCCGGGGTGGAGATGTACAGCTGAGTGTCATCAGCATACTGGTGGTACTTCACCCCAAAACCATGGATGATCTCACCAAGTGGCTTCACATAAATGTTGAACAGAAGGGGCGAGAGGACCAACCCTTGTGGCACCCTGCACACAAGGCGCCTCGGGGTTGATCTCTGCCCCCCTTCCCACACAGACTGTGAATGGTCAGAGAGAAAGGAGGAGAATCACCGTAACACAGTGCCCCCCACCCCCAACTCTTCCAACCGGCGTGGCATGATACCATGGTCGATCGTATCAAAAGCCGCTGAGAGATCTAATAGGACCAGGAAGAGGAATAACCCCTGTCCCGAGACCTCCAGAGATCATCAACCAATGTGACCAATGCCGTTTCCATGCTGTACCCAGGTCTGAAGCCCGACTGGAACGGATCTAGATAAAGCGTTTCATCCAGGTACTGGGAAAGCTGTTGCACCACCACACTCTCAACAACCTTCGCCACAAAGCGAAGGTTGGAGACTGGACAATAATTTAATAACACTGCCAGGTCCAGGGAAGGCTTCTTAAGGAGAGGCCTCACCACTGCCTCTTTCAAGGCAGTGGGAAAGTTCCTCTCACTCAATGAAGCATTAATAATCTCCTGGAGCCAGTCTCGTGTAACCTCCCGAGAAGCCAGCACCAACCAAGAGGGACATGGGTCCAATAAACATGTGGCCATGCTAAGTCTAGCCAGAATCCTGTCCATGTCTTCGGGAGTCACAAGGTCAAACTCCTCCCATATAAGATTCTCAATACCTGCCTCCTTCACTCCTCCCGAATCTACCCAGTCAGAGTCCAAGTCTTCCCGAATCTGAGTGATTTTGTCATACTGGACAAAGCCCTCGGCCCTACCCTCCAAGGGGTCCTCCTGTGCTCCTAAATGGAGCAGGGAGTGGGTTATCCTAAATAGGGCAGATGGGCAGTTATCTGATGATGTAATAAGAGTGGAAAAATAATTAAATTTTGCCACTTTTATCGCCACTAGGTAGGTCTTAATATGAGATCTCACCAGTGTTCGATTGGATTCGGAAAGGCTGGCCCTCCAACCGCTTTCCAGGCATCTTTTCTGGTGCTTCATCTCCCTCAGCTCCTCGGTAAATCAAGGAGCTGAGTGGGATCGGCAATGGGTCAGAGGCCGCAAAGGCACGACCTGATCCAGAGCTCCAGCGGCCGCCCTATCCCAGGCAGCCACCAGGTCTTCAGTCGAGTCGTGAGCCAGAGCCTCAGGGAATGATCCAAGCTCTGTCTGAAACCTATCCAGATCCATCAGGTGCCTGGGGCGGAACCACCTCATCGGTTCTGCCTCCCTGTGGCAGGATGTGGTGGTTCGAAGGTCAAAGCGAAGGAGAGAATGATCCGACCATGACAAGGGCTCAGTCACTATATCCCCTATATCAAGATCACTCACCCACTGACCAGAGACAAAAACCAAGTCCAGAGTGTTTCCCCCCATGTGAGTAGGGCCATGAACTAACTGGGTCAGGTCCCTAGCCATCATGGAAGCCATGAACTCCCAAGCTGTCTCAGATGCTTCACCGGATGACAGGTTAAAATCCCCCATGACCATAAGCCTGGGGGTGTCAACTGCCACCCCGGCTATAATGTTGAGCAGTTCGGCCAGGGCCGCCGCCACATGGCAGGGGGCCAGGAACGTAATCAGCAAGCCCATCTGTACCCCATGACCCCACTTCACAAGGAGGGACTCACATCCGGCAATCTGAGGAACAGTAGCCTCCCTCGGACAAAGACCTTCTTTTATAACAACCCCCCCCACCTCTACCCTGTGACCTCGGCTGATGAAATGTGGGGAAACCAGGTGGGCACATTTCAATGAGGGGGACCCTCCTCCTGGCCCAAACAGGTCTCCGTGATACCGGCCTGGTCTGCTCCCCCCTCCTGAACAAGATCACAAATGAGGGCTTTATTTACCACGAACCTGGTGTTGCATAACATCAGCCAAAGGCCCAGGCTCTGAGGATCTGTGCAACCTGGGGAATGAGAATAGCATTGGGGGCCGGAGCACACCACCGCTTGAAGACAGCGAGCGCACACTCCCGCAACAAGATATGCCCCCCTGCTCCCACCATATCTGCCCCTCCCACCCACAGTACTGATGGAATGGCCCTCATTGGTACAAACTCTAACCCCCTCCTTGACCCTGAGCCCTGCACCTCCCATGCTGTGACCCCCAGCCAGACCAGGCCCCACCCTCAGTGGGTTATCCCCCAAACCCACAACCTCTATCATGATGCACTCCTGTGGAATTTCTTACCCCCCAAGTACGAGGACCATTTCCCCTGTACTAGGTGAAAACTGGAGTTTAGAACAGAGCATTTTATTATGAGAGTTTTATGGTGTATTTTTTAAAAGATTTACCCTGATGCTTAATGCTACTGTAAATATCTATATTTATGAAATATATATATATATATATATATATATATATATATATATATATCTATGTCTATGTAAGTTTTCACGGGTATATATGTGTGTACAGTTAATATCTCGGGTTTCTTCCCGTGTAATTGTAGACATGTCCTTAAAAGGACAGTAGCGACGTTTTGACAAAATCACATTTGTCATCTTCTGGCTGACGTTTTCGGTTTGATTCTTATGGCCAAACTGTGTGATCGTAACTGACGTTTTTGTATAAAAAGAGGCAGAGGTGTATTCTGATTGGTCGACAGTGTTGCTGTATTCTGATTGGCTGATGCTGACACTTCCCGTCTGCCTACTATTTGGAAACCTGCTCTCATAGATAGACGAATCTTAACACAAAATATAAACCATAGATCAAGGGTTAACTAAAAATGCTGTGTTGCCACTAGTTCCAGCATAATTTATCCACCCAATCAAAATACAGCTACATCATCAGCCAGTCAGAATACAGCAGCACTGTCAACCAATCAGAATACACCTCTGCCTCTTTTCATACAAAAACGTCAGTTACGATCACACAGTTTGGCCATAAGAACCAAACCGAAAACATCAGCCAGAAGATGACAAATGTGATTTTGTCGAAACGTCGCTACTGTCCTTTTAAGGACATGTCTACAATTACGCGGGAAGGAACCCAAGATATTAACTGTACACACACACACACACACACACATATCCATATAAATCCATATATCTCTCTATGTCTATCTCCATGTTCATCTCTCCCTCCCTGCCGCTCTCTCTCTCTCTCTCTCATCTATCCATATATATCTCCATATAGATACATGCCTAAGGCCTCAGTCTCCTGGTTAAATCTTAGAAATTTAGTTGTTCTGGATTTACAATCCATATATCATTTAAAGGGTTCTGTAGAAGGATTTTTCTTAAAAAAAGATCTTTATTTCTCCTGACATTTTTCTTTTTTTATAAATAATTCAAGGCAGCAAAAATATCCAATACTTCTCCCGCCTTCTATTTTTCCCCACAACAACACATTTATGAGGCAGGAGTAGAACTCACAAACCTGGTGCTAGACCAAACGGGTTTTATACTTCCTGATACCTGATGCAAAATAGTAAACAGAAAATAAATTTATGGTACTCTGTTCTTTTCTCTTTTGAGCTGATCTTTTTTGTTCAAATCGGGCCTTAGCAGAATGATGTACAATTTGGGAGAAAAGATGCAAAGCAGTAATCCAGCACTGGAAGCTATAATGGAGAAGATTTCCACAGCAACCATATATTTTCCCTTTGAACTCAGGTATGCTGGAACAAAGGACAACCAAACACTGCAGAAGACCAACATGCTGAAGGTGATAAACTTGGCTTCATTGAAAGCATCAGGCAATTTCCTTGCTAGGAAGGCCAACGAGAAGCTGACAAAGGCAAGGAAGCCCATATATCCCAAGACACAGTAGAACATGAAGGCAGAGCCTTCGTTACACTCCAGAATGATTTCTTCTGCTATTGACTTCATGTCCGCACCTGGGAATGGGGGAGAGATGATCAGCCATATAATACAAATTTTAATTTGAATAAAGGAGCAGCAGGATACTAGAAATGTGCCAAGTCTTTTCCCCAACCATTTGGTCATCTTGGACCCTGGCTTGGTAGCCATGAAAGCTAGAACTACGATGATGGTTTTGGCCAAAACACAAGAAATGGCCACTGAGAAGATGATGCCAAAGGCAGTTTGACGAAGGAGACATGTCACCTTGTGAGGTTTCCCAATGAATAGCAAAGTACAAAGAAATGATAACAGGAGAGCAACAAGAAGTACATATGTGAGGTTTCGGTTGTTAGCTCTGACAATGGGAGTGTCCTGATGCTTAATAAAGATCCAAAGGACTCCAACTGTGATTAAAGAGAAGAAAAGAGAAGAAGTAGCCATAACTGTTCCCAAGGTTTCTTTGTAGTTCAAGAATGTTGTAACTTTGGGGAGACACAAAACCTGCTTCTCATTGGGATGCTGATCTTCTGGACATTGAAAACATTCATCCATGTCTATGAAAGAAAATATCGATGTTGAAGTTGTGTTAAAAGAATAAAAACTGACTACAAGTGTTCAAAGAGAGGACTGCCAATTAATTTCTAAAAAAAATTTCATACATTAACTTAGTTGCCATCAACTTGTATTTCCATCAATCCACTTCTTGGTACCAATAATGAGCATGCTTGCAATTCAATTACTTATCCCTACTTTATAGTCTAATCTGCCAATTGAAAGAACTGGCAGAAAATAGGAAATTTCCCATGGTACATTTGACAATCCCATTCATTTGATGAAGTAGATATACAATATCTCTTACCCTCCCTGTTAGAAATCTTCCCTTCTGGACATCGAAGACATTCATAGCAGCAAAATAGTTTTCCTTCTATCTTAATCTTACTGTAGCCTGAATCGCACTTCCCATTACACAGAGAAAGTGGCTGGGTCTGTCCATAAATAAATAATTTAAAAAAGTTTATCTTTGGAAATATGGCACCTCGGTGTCTTTCAGTATTTTTAGAAATATATTTCCATCATATTTTTCCTTTTGATATAATAATGTGAGACAGCAAAGTCTCGTTTTGGGTGGAAAAGATTTGAACAACTTTTTGCCTCAGTGCAAACATATAGGCCACAATACTTGGCCTATACAAGTACTAAGTATTTGTTGTCAATAAAAAGATCACTTTACAAAGGCACTGATTTACAGATGTTTCTTGTCTTTCTTTGTTTTTGAACATCTGAAAGGCTTTTAGTGAAAGGGAATGTTTTCGTATAGAATTTACATGCAAGGTGTGAATTTTGTGGCCTACTCCATTTCTCTCCATTTACCCACCTTCTACCCTAGAAGGTATTCTAGGGATCACCAATGAATGACTTTCTAAGTCTATCAGCTAGGCTACATACACAGAGTGTCACAGGTGGAAATGAGCACCTCACTATGCTTTGGATGCTTCTGGATTGAAAGGATTAGCCAACTGTTGTCCAAGGAACACCCGAATGTCTTAATAGCAGCATCTATAGAGAAAGACTCAAATAATATCTAGACAAGACCCTCATTGTAGCCCATAAGCAGCTCAGCAGAGACTAAAATCCAGGAAAAGCTTCTTTAGGTGGATGGAAGACTGAAGAATTTCAAAGCAGAGTGGACTCAGGGAATGCTACAAAGAAGTAATACTGGATGGGACCAATGGAGGAACTGGCACCTGGGTCTGACAAAAACTGAGAAGTATGGAAACCATTGAATAGACTGTGCATAGGCACAACAAGGTCCAGAAACACTCTGAACAAATGGGGATATCCAGTTGCTTCTACTCTTTGTGGTTGTAGTGACATTCAGACAACAAAACATATGCATGCCTGCCCTTTGTGCCCAGATAAGTGTACGTTTCAGGACCTCATGGCAGCATGACGGAACACAATCAATGTTGCTAATTTCTGGGCAAGGTCTGTTTAATTTGTACATATTTTAATCTTGCATTTTATATTTTTAAATGTTTTGCCTTATTTTAACTGTGATGCTTCTTACACGAATAAACAAACTGCTAGGTTGGAGAGGCTTCATGGAGAGAATATAATTCTGTTTCCGAGGTTCATTGCTATGGAATAGTTTGGCTCTAAGTGAGCTTTGGAAGTAGTGAAATCTGGACTGAACACAATGTGACTGGGCAGTACCTGGTTAAACCTGCTTGGCCACACAATATCATCTTCATAAATGGTGACCATTTTTTCATTTGAGTCCTTGAGGTCTATGCTTCCAACTTGGACTTTCTTAAAAGACGAATTTTCAAATGTGATCCAATTGATAATATCAAATCCAGTCTCTAATTCTCCATTTTCATTGAACCCAATTTTTTGCCCGGCACTATTATTGAATGAAATTCTTCTGATCATGTTGTTGAGCTAAATCAGAAAATAAGCCAAACAGAGATATGTATCAGGATGTATAACAGCACTCTTTCTCCCCTTTAAAGTATATAGACAAGAAATCCTTTCAAGGTTTGTAAACCATTAAAGATAATAATAACAGCAATAATAAATTACATTACTGATTGTAACTATGATTAGAGAATCTTCATACCACCAGAATGAAACAGAAGAAATAGAATAAAATACTAGATCTGATTATTCAGCAATTTAAATCAGAGTAATTATTTCTAACAGATTTTTGAAAAAAATAATTGAGAAACAAGTTTATACTGAGGAGAGTATAAAAGAATATTAGGAGAAGAATGTTGCAGAAGGCTTTAAACTTTATTTAAAAATGTTAAAATTGTAACGATGAGGAACTTCATACATTTTTTAAAAGTTTCTAGTACAGAAATGTCAATAATCTCCATGGATTTCTTTTAAAAGACATTGAATGTTGAGTTTGTTTTTGGATTTCAGAAACTTCTCTGAATGAGCAGATTCAGTAAACATATAAGAAAAAAATGTATAAGGCAAAATGTAATACTACATAACATATTGGTCTTGGACCAAATAAATATATAGAATAGAGTGTTTTAAAATAAATTATATGCATGTCATCTAGAATTAAATCATGTTTAGTTTTACTAAATTATCGATACACAGATTTTTGAAAGGATGAAGCAACATGTTTTATACATAACTTTAGCTTATAGAAAGTGTTTTGTGACTCTAATGAATTCCTAATTTTATAGGATTTCTTCTTTTTTATATTTACACGATATGGATATATTAATGGTATCCTGTATTTTACATTTTTTTACTTGCTCTTACACTGCAAAAAATAAATACTGTAGCTAGATTGGACAAATGAATTCTTGGAAGAATATATATATATGTATATATTTTGTAATCTAGTAGGAAGACAGAGTAAGACATCTGTAATTTGTCTTTTGGGGGATTTTACCTTCCATAAATGTTGATTCAAAAGTTTCCCCTTGATTTTCATTACAGAAGAATAGAAATCATGCAAAGCATGTGCCACCACGTAGATAGCATTGTAGACACTGTAGCTGTGGCCACTCATTTCCATTTCAAAGACAGATGTAGGAAGAACCTCCAGTTTCTCCTTTCCAGTACAAGTAGGCCCATTTGCCTTTTGTGTTACAGAGGGGCGGAAGGAACAGCCAAAGGCATTTTCCCAGAAGATCTTGATAAAACTGTCTTCCTTTTCCAAGTTAGGGTTTCTCATCTGAATAAATTGATGGAATCCCAATACCTTCTCTGAGTGAATTGCAAAAGATAAAGCACCATGAAGGAAAACCATATCCATATTTCGGTGAGAGGGAATTGACGTGAAATCCATCTGGATTGTCATAATCCAGACTTTCCCTTTTGTCCATAGTGGTAAATTATTATTTTTCAAAATACTGGAAAGAAACCTTAGAGCCATCATGTTAGCACTTTCACCATGAACTACCACCACAGTGACATTACTTTTCATTACAAATCTGTACATGTTAAGTCCTATTTCGACCATCTTTTTCAGATTATTTGAATGAACAGTTTTGGGAAATCTTGCAACAAAGTCAAAGCAGATACCACTCTGTGTAGCCATGGGAAGCACCTTGCGCAGAAACATTTCACCACTCTCGTTGTCCACTAGCAACATCCCAACCCATGTCCATCTGAAATATATCAATAATTGAGAAATTCCCTTGTACTGATTGTCCATATTCGGCAACATCTGTTGGTAAAAAGCAGTTTGTTCTTTTGTGCTAATTTCAGGAGCAGAACCATACAATATCTAGAAACAGAGAGATAAACAATAAAAGGAAAAAAATTGACTGTAAAGTAAAAAGTTGATGTGCAATCAGATTCTCTCCTTATTTTATCTGCTAAATTAGAAACTGAAGCTGGAGTCCGTGAAAGTTTCATGTTCATATTCAAGATGAGCTAATGGAGCAGGAAAGTTAAGCATTTCTCATGACTTAATTAAGCAAGTTCAATCAGCAGATCTCCATCTGTGCATGGAGATTTCTATACCATCACTTCCAAGGCTGAGCTACAACCCCAAAATAGGTCAGTGGTTCAGAGTTGCATTAGAACACCAGTTCACAATTCAGAGATGAATCATATCATGTTAGGTTACCATAGAACAACTTGCAGAATAAACTCCATGTCTGGGATTTCCAATATCACATCTCAAGACACAAGGTTTAGTCCAGAGAGTACAAATTGTATCACTTAAATATTTAAGTAATGCAATTTGTACACTCCAAATTAAATATCATTAAGATAAATATTAATTTACAATATATTACTTAATTGGTAAAAAAGATTATCCGGTTGTTTTCAATACTATTGATGCAATATTTCAAGATTATTTCATCTTATTTCCAAGGAGAACTTTAGCAGGTCAGAGAGAAACTAAAACACAATCAATACTGAGTCCAAAACAAAAAACAAAACAAAACAAAACTCCAAATACTAGGATGGATGAACCTTGATTATACTCACTTTGGAGAATATTGATTTTGCTGAAAAATACAGCATAATGAAGTTTTATTATAGTTGCAATGATATTTTAAGTAAAGTTTGAACAGTATAATTTTCAAGGCACAAGTGTTCCCAGAATGAGTTTGCAATTCTGACCACAGCCCACCATGTGTTTAGCAACTCTTTCTCTGAAATAACCAATACTTCTGGGCAATGTATAATATCCCCATTAATTGCCTAGCCTCTTGAAAAATCAAAAAGCTGAAGAATTAAAGTGCTATGGCATAACCAAAACATGCCAAAATTCACTTGTAGTCTCTAGAAGCATAAATTTCCTAAAATGCATCCTTTTTATTACAATCACAAGTTTTTCCTTGAAAATTTCTATAGAAAAATCTTATATGGATTTTTATCTCCTGCCACTTAATTCCAAGGAAACAACATACCTGTGGCATCTTGTACAGGGAAAGGATATTAGCCATGTATAGATAGATGTCAGAGGAAGGTCCTCCAATGACTGCTATTGGTCTGTTTTGAGCCTCACAGTTGTAGTTAGGTATGAATTGGCCCTTTGTAAAGAAGAGCTCCAATGAGGCACGGTATGTCCAACTGGGATCAAAGTAGGCATTATAGATATGGAACCCCAAGGTATGGTTTGGTAAAATAGAGGTATCTCTATTGATTTCCATGACGGCAAACTCTAAAGCGAGGATGTGCTGATACATTGGCGTTATGACCCTAAAATAAGCATTATATATTGTCAAAATACATACTTCCCAAAATATCTTAGATGGTATAGATCAATTCAGTTTAATGATCATATCCTATTTCTGTTTCTCTATCTATCTGTCTATCTATCTATCTATCTATCTATCTATCTATCTATCTATCTATCTATCTATCATCTCTCTATCCATCATGTATCCATCCATCCATCCATCCATCCATTCTTCCATCATCTAATATTTATGATCTATTGTCCATCTATATATTTTCCTACCGTACATACAAATACTCTCCCTCTCTCCCTCCCTTTGTCCTCTCTCTCTGCTCTATATCCTTTTCTTCTTTCTCTTTTCATGTCTCTCCATAAAACAACTTACAGAGTGTTTCCAAAAGGCTCCTTAGATGGATGTCTCCTGAAGTCTATCATTCTATAGTAGATGTAGATCTGAGAGAAAATGCCCACAATTACAAAATCTCCTGACTGATATTGCTTGTGAAGAAAAGCCAGTGGGTCGTTAGTCCTACATTTAGCACTGGGAATCACAGACATCATTTCAGGCAAAAGCACCAAGACAAAGACTGTAAGTATCATCATAATGTGTAAAAGTGTCTTATCGTAAGCCAGTTGAAGTTTCCCCAAGCTCTGCCTCATTAAGAGTATTTATACTTGCACTTATCTCTGCAACAGCTTCCTGCCCAAGAGGAGATGAAGTTGAAACAATGATGTGGGAATTGATAATGACAATGGAAAGATCAACAATTCAGAATTCAAGACGTAGGAAATCATGGCATGTAAACAATTGTACACCAGCCTGTTATTACTGACAGCAATGAAAACTAAAAAGAAATACAGAACTTTCCCCCATTTGTACGAAAACAGGAAAAAAAGTTCTTCCAGTTTGAAAACAATATGGCCTTACATTAATTTACAGATTGTTTATTTGTTTGCTTGATATCTCACCATAGTCTCAGAGCTGTTGAGGATGCACAAAATAGTAAAAGGAAACAAAATACATTAAATAAAAATAAAATAAAATGTAATATAATCTACATAACAAGAATTAAAAAAAATAAAAAATACCAGCTACATGCCACATAATAGTAAAATAATTATTTTAAAAATGATGCTGTAAATGAATATAGATATACATGTATGTATGTATTTCTCTTTAGCCAGATTCTTCCTATATAAACCAAGATTTTTATGCAGCCCTAGTTCAGTGAAATCACAATCCACTAGTTTCTAGGCTTTTTTTCTGGCAGCCAAATACTGTACCTTTATAGGGAGGATACATGGGATGAGGGTGTGGCTAACTGATGAGGACTAATAAGTCCAAAATAGACCTATCTTAGTCTCCTTAGTCTCCCAATGGGCAGCAGAGTGCTTGCTGGCTGCCAGGAAAAAATCTTGGTTTATGTATATATATTCTTTGCTCCTAGAAGCACGAAGCCGAAAACACCAGCCTGAAGATGACGAATGAGACTTCGTCGAAATGTCACCAAGACACTTCCAATTTTACGTGGGAGAAAACCCAAATAACCAAAGATCTTCCACTGGAGTTCTTGATGAATTTTATATATATATAAAAAGACCTACATATATATATATATATATATATAATCAAGAACTTCAGTGGAAGTTTATACCTCATTGACATTTGATGCCAATCAGATTTGGATAACTGTCTATCTATCTATCTATCTATCTATCTATCTATCTATCTATCTATCATCTACCTATCTATCATCTATCTATCTATCTATCTATCTATCTATCTATCTATCTATCTGCTTTTAGTTGTACCCAAAACTGAATTGGTAATCAATATAGGTGCTGTCAAATTGCCATTATATCATCATAACATTAGAATTCCATTATCTCAAAGACTACAGCATTTTGGATTAGGTGTGACTTTGGAGTAGTCTTTAAATGCTGTCCATTGTCAAATGCATAGAATTGTGTATGTGGCCAACTTCACCTGCATCAGATAAAGCAATAATTGGTGCACCAGTCCTCTAGCCGTGGCTTCCACCTACATTTGAAGTAGCAACTGTGAGTTCCTAATGAATCCCAAATGGCAAATATCTTCTTTCTTTACCCATCCAGAGACACTCGTGGCATTGATGGAGAACCTGAATGTACAAATATCAAATCTATCTTCCTTAGCTTCGGTTCTCTCTTGTCCTGACCTTTACAGGTATCAGTGTTCTATATGATAGAACCCTGATAGTTTCTCCCTTAAGCCTATGAGATGGTATTAAATTGGGAATCATCAGCAACTCAAATATCAAATGCTATCTCCTGGAAGGGTCATATAGTTGAAAAAGAATAGGAGGAAAATGATCAATAGGCCAGGCACCACCAAGACGTACTTTCATCTCCCACTACAACAGACTAGAATCATTCACTAAGGAAGGAGCAAAATACCATCAAACAGTCCATCTTTTCCCACAAGTGGTCAAAGAAGAAAGATTTTTGGGTTTTTTTAAAGGAAGAATTTGGGCACTAATTCCATGCAGGACCTGATAAAGGTCCTTCAGTAGAATAACCAATGGTCTCAGGCTAATATATCCTGTGATATATTGTCTGAAAAGGGTCTAGATCAGTGTTGGTAAACCTGAGTGCTGAAACGGGAGCTCACGTTTGTGTGTGGGAGTCCCAGAAACCAGAAGAGCAGCTCCCAGGCATACATGTGCGTGAACACTGGAAACCAGAAGAGCTGAGCTTCTGGTTTCCAGCATGCACATGCACACATCTTTTTACATCTTTTTAAGGAAGGCACAACAATTTTTCTATTTATGTATGTATGCATGTATGTATGTATGTATGTATGTATTTCATCAAGCATGTATTTTATGACAGATACAAGTGTAAACATAATTATAAATTTATGTAAAGGATATGAATAAAAGAAAACATATGGACAGGGATGGTAGGCATGCTGGTGCACTTATGCACGCCCCTTACAGACCTCTTAGGAATGAGGTGAAGTCAGCTGGCTTATCAATTAAAAAAGGAGAGAGAAAAAAGAATAATACAGTAACTGCAGGATGAAAATGGAATTGTGGAAAGTAATATGGAGAAGAAAAAAGAAATCACACAAGAAATCTTTGAGAGGCTTTATAAACAGAAAGAGACAGAACAGGGGAAAATAAGTGATTACTTGAAGGAAGGACTGGGTTTTCATTGATGGAAGAAGAAAGGGAAATATTGAATAAGGAGATAACATTATTAGAAATTAAAGAAGCAATTTGAAAACAAAAAAGTAACAAGATCCCAGAACCAGATTGATTGCCAGGGGAAATTTATAAACACTTAGGAGATTTAGTAGAATTATTATTATTGGAAGTATGTAACAAAGCCCTGAGGGAAGCAAAGTCCCCAGAATCATGGAAGGAGGCATATATTACCTTGATCCCTAAAGAAGGCACAGATGATAAACAAATCAAGAATTATAGACCAATCTCACTCTTAAATTCGGATTACAAAATATTTATGAACATTATGGCAGAATGGATAAAAAAAATACTAAATGATAAAATACACACAGATCAAAATGGATTCCTTCCTAACAGTCAAATTAGAAACAGTACCAGAATAGTGATTAATATATTGGAATATTACGAAGCACATCCAGAAAGACAAGTTGCCCTTGTCTTCCTGGATGCACATAAAGCCTTTGATAATGTGAATTGGGAATTTATGATTCGACAAATTAAAGCCATGAAATTCAGAGAGAAATTTGAAAAGATTATTGAATCGATATATTCCATGTAAAAGGCAAGGGTAATAATAAATGGGGAGATTACAAATTCATTCAAGATAACAAAAGGAGTTAGACAGAGTCTGTCACCTCTGCTCTTTATCCTGACCCTTGAGATATTATTACAGAGAATTAGACAGAAATAAAAGAAATAAAAGAAACCAAAATTAAACAGGAAGAATTTAAAGTTCAGGCATTTGCATTTGATATGGTATTTGTCATAGAAGACCCATTGGAATCTGGACCAATACTACTGCAAGAAATCGAAAAATATGGGGAAGTCACAGGCCTTAAAATTAACAAAGAAAAAATTAAAATGTTAGTTAAGAATTTAATGGAAAAACAAAAAGGAGAACTCGGGGAAAGAATGGGACTTCAAACCGTAAAAAAAGTGAAATATTTAGGTATTTGGTTAAGAGCAAGATGTTCAGCATTAAAAAAGGATAATTATATGAAATTAATACAACAAATAGGGAAACACTTAGAAAGATGGGGGAAATTACAGCTGTCACTATTAGGGAAAATCGCAACAATTAAAATGAATATTTTGCCAAAACTACTCTATTTATTCCAAATGAATAAAATTAGATAAAAAGTTCTTTAAAGAGTTAAACAAAATGATTATGAAGTTTGTATGGGCAGGAAAAAGGCGATGACAAAATTAATCTCATTTCAGAATAGAAGAAGCAGAGGTGGGTTTGGACTCCCTGCGTGGGAAACTTATTACAAAGCAGTGTGTTTGGTCTGGGTTAGGGAATGGATTAATTTAAAGAACAGGAGAATTTTAAAATTGGAAGGGCATGATCTCCAGATGGGGTGGCATGCCTTCATATGGAACACCAGAAATAAGAAACATTCACATTCATATTTTTATAGGCATACAATTCAAAATACCAGGCTGGTTATCCACTATGGAAGCAATGATCTACTCCAACATATTAGATATTGGTAAAATGGTAAAATACAATGAAATGTTGGACAATGGAGAAAGATTAAAATCTAAACAAGAATTAAAGGAACATGGAACAATCATAGATTGGTGGCCATATCTTCAATTGCAATCTAGATACAGAAAAGATTTAGAGGAATTTGGATTTGAACTGAAATTTACACAATTAGATAAATTATTACAGGCCCAGAAGAGAAATTATTGTCTAAAATATATAATTATTTATTAAATTTTGATTTAGAAGAAGAAATTGTAAAGGGACCAATGATAGCATGGCTAAAAAATATTGGGCGCAACTTTGAGTTAGAAGAATGGGGAAAAAATTGGGAGAAAAACTATACATTAACACAATCTGTCCCATATAAAGAAAACCAGTATAAAATGTTCTATCGGTGGCATTTAGTCCCAACAAGGCTTGCGAAAATGTACCCCAATCTAAAACCTAATTGCTGGAAATGCAATCAAGTACAAGGTACCTAATTCCTTGTATGATGGCTTTGCCCAGAAGTTAAAAAATTCTGGATTAAAATACAAAAATGACTAAAAGAAATTACACACTATAAAATAGAATTTAAACCTGAACTGTTTCTTCTGGAGATTATTAAAGAAAATTACCCTAAAAGGATAAAATATTTAATTATTCATATAACTACAGCAGCTAGAATTGTACTTGCGCAAACCTGGAAAATGTCCACTATTCCAACAGACTGTACAATAATCTGGAAAATTTTTGAATGTGCAGAAATGGACAAACTTACTTTAGAATTAAATAATAGGGAAGACTCAGAATACTACTTAACTTGGGAAAATTGGTATCAAAGGATAGAAATTAAAAATAAGAAATGTATAGAACAAAATAAGATATAAAATGCGATTAAATATGTTAATTAAGTAGGAATATGTGGGAATAGATGAAGAAAGTTAAGAATTACGTACTGTCAGAAAGACGTTGAATTGTATAATTATTATGGATGTATTTTTGTTATAGAGGTATTTTAACTTGTATTTTTGTATTTTAAAGTGTAATAAAGGTATTTAAAAAAAGGGAATAAAGGAATGGGGTGAAGTCTACAGTAGACAGTCTAAGGTTAAAATTTTGGGGATTTGGGGAAGAAACCACAGAGTCAGGTAGTGCATTCTAGGAACTGACAACTCTGTTGCTGAAGTCGTATTTTCTGCAATCAAGTTTGGAACTGTTTACCATGAGTTTGTATCTATTGTTTGCCCGTGTATTATTGCGGTTAAAGTGAAGTAGTCATGGACAGGTAGGATGTTGTAGCAGACAATTTTGTGTACTACATTTAGGTCAGACCATAGTCGGCATAGTTCTAGGTCCAGGATGGCGAAGACATATCGGTGGGCACGCGAGCTCAGCTCCAGCGTGCATGCGCGCACTGGCCAGCTGATTTTTGGGTCTTTTGGGCTCACCAGAAGTCCAGAAAGAGGCTGTTTCTGGTCTCCGGAGGACTTCTGGGGGAGTAGGGAAGGCCATTTTCGCCCTCCCCAGCCTCCTAGAAAGGCTCTGGAGCCTGGGGAGAATGAAAAATGGGCCTACCTTTCCACCACATGCCAAAAATGGGTGGAGCGCAGGGGGATCGCACAAACATGCACGGGAGGTGGGGCGCATAGAATTATGGGTGTGGGCATGCGTGTGAGCGACTCCCCTGCAATCCCCCCACTTTTGGCACGTGATGGCAAAAAGGTTAGCCATCACTGTTCTAGATTGTCCAAGCCCAAAATTTTGAGCCTGGTGGCATAATGTATTATATTGTGAGCAGAAGAGTGGAGTACTCTTCTCATGAAATACCTCTGGATTCACTCAATTGTATTAATGTCTGAGATACAGTGTGGATTCCAGGAAGATGGACTGTATTTGAGAATTGGTCTGGCAAAGGTTTTGTATGCCCTAGTTAACAATTTGATATTACTGGAGAACCACTTAACAAAATTAGATTAAGAACCCTTAATGCCTTTTTGGCAATGCTGTTACAGTGAACTCTGGGGCTTAGGTCATTTGAGATGAGTACTCCTAGGTCTTTGACAGAATGAGGGTCATTTACGAGGTCGTATCTGCCCAGCTTGTATTTGGTGTCCTGATTATTGTTGCCAATGTGTTAGACAGAGCATTTGTTGGTTGAGATTTGGAGTTGCCAATTGTTTGACCATTCAGACATATAGTCGATGTTGCTTTGTAGGGCAGCAGTATTGTCAGTGGTTGTTAAATAATTAAATGCCTCATCCATAGGAGTAGGAACTTAAGACCCTGAAGAAGAATGGAGAGATCTAGTATCAATATTGTCAATCATAAGAAGCGTCCAATCAGTGTATATTAGTCCCCACCTACATAGTATATAAGTAGATGTACAAACGGTTATATTGTATTGTATAGTTGTTTAATATATTGGATGGATACAATAAATACTTTTACTTAAAAGAAGAATATGGTCTCTGAATATTATTGGGTCAGATCCTTAATTCATTAACAGTGGTGTTGAATAGTTTTATGTCAACAGCGAAGAGGATGCAGCCGGTTATAATATGATGACTAATAATGACAAATAAGTGACCTTGACTATGTGTCTGAATGGTTGAACAATTGGCAACTCCAAATCTCAACCGACAAATGCTCTGTCTTACACATTAATAGAATGCCTTCAAGGATGAAGTCCCCTGGTTGGTATTTTTTATCCACTTTGAATCAGAGGTTCAAGGAAATGCTGAAGAAAAAAATACATTGTTTTTTAAGTTCTAAGCACATATCAACAATGGTGTTCTTTAGTGAAGTAGGAAGGTAAGATAGAAGCTCTCATCTCTCCCTCCCTCTCTCTCTCATCTATCCATATATATCTCCTAAATTTCCAACGCAGTATCTTTGAAATTTAGTTGTTCTGGATTTATGATCCATATATCATTTAAAGGGTTCTGTAGAGGGATTTTTTTTTTAAAAAAAGATTTTTCTTTCTCCTGCCATTATTCTTTTTTAAAAATAATTCAAGGCAGCAAAAATATCTAATATTTCTCCCTCCTTCTATTTTTCCCCACAATAACACATGTATGAGGCAGGAGTAGAACTCACAATCTCCTAGTTTCTACCCTGGTGCTAGAGCAAACTGGTTTTATACTTCCGGATACCTGATGCAAAATAGGAAAGAGCAATTACATTTATGGTACTCTGTTCTTTTCTCTTTTGAGCTGATCTTTTTTGCTCAAATCGGGCCTCAGCAGAACGATGTACAATTTGGGAGAATTTGTATACACACATACAATTCTATGCATTTGACATGGGACAGCATTTAAAGACTACTCCAAAGTCACACCTAATCCAGAATGCTGTAATCTTTGAGATAAGGCAATTCTAATGTTATGATGATATAATGGCAATTTGACAGCACCTATATTGATTACCAATTCAGTTTTGGG
>WNWU01004661.1:1367-16820 GCA_012654045.1 Ptyas mucosa | reverse complement strand
TGGAAAAATCTCCAATTGTCACTTATGGGACGGATTGCATTGATTAAGATGAATATACTGCCAAGACTGTTATTTTTATTTCAAATGGTACCAATAAAAATTGAAAAGACTTACTTTCAACATCTTAATAAGATAATGAGGAAATTTATATGGCAAGGGAAAAAAGCAAGAATAAATATGAAAATGCTACAAGATACGAGAGTACGAGGGGGATTTGGTTTACCAAATTGGGAGTTATATTACCAAGCAGCAACAGTGACATGGTTGAAAGAATGGATTGAATTAAGTAACACTAGGCTGTTAACATTAGAAGGACATGATTTACAACTGGGATGGCACGCTTTTTTGTGGTATGGTAGAAATAAGATACATTCATATTTTCATAGACATTATATAAGAAATGCATTGTCATCAGTATGGGAAAAGGTTAGAGATAAATACTATGTAAAAATACCAATATGGTTATCAACTATGGAAGCCTTCATTCACCCAAATGTTTTTAAGTTTGGAAATATTATTAGATATAAGGAGTTATTAACGGATAAGGGGGAATTGAAAGAGAAAAGAGAATTGGAAGAGCAAGGGATTAAGATAGATTGGTATATGTATATGCAGATAAGAACGAGATACGAAAAAGATGCTAAGTTATATGGTTTCTATTTGGAAAAAACTGAGCTGGATAGGATACTCACAGGAACAGAAGAGAAGCTAATAAAAAAACTTTACAATTTTTTGCTGTTTATTGATCTGGAAGAGGAGCAAGTAAAAGAAACAATGATCGCTTGGGGAAGAAATTTTGGTTACCCTATTGAAATTGAAAAATGGCAACAAATGTGGGAAAGGAATTATAAATTAACGATGTCCACTGCACACAAGGAAAATCAATATAAAATGTTTTATAGATGGCATATGCCACCAGAGAGGTTAGCAAAAATGTTTAAAGATAAATCAGCTAAATGTTGGAAATGTCATCAGCTACCAGGATCTTATTATCATATGTGGTGAACATGTCCAGAAGCAAAAAATTATTGGAATAAAATTAAAACATGGTTGGAAGAGATGATACAGTTACGTATTGAATTTAAACCAGAGCTGTTCCTATTGGGTATTCTTCCAGAAGACTAGTAAGGAACATACTTATTTGATTATACATGTAATAACAGCTGCAAGAATTGTTTATGCTCAAAATTGGAAAGCAAAGAAAATACCTTTGGAAGATGAGGTGATAAAAAAAATTATGGACTGTGCAGAAATGAATAGATTGACTTTAAAGATTAAAGATAGGGAAGTGATAGAGTGTCGAGGGTCCAGCGTCCCTCAACACCTTTCGCTGGCAACATGACCAACATCTACCCAGATGACAGGAGGGGAGAAGAGCGACGAGGGGTGAGATGAGCACGGGTGTTGGTGAAGGGGATAGATGGTGCAGTTAGGGCTCTCCAAGCACCGGTGGTGGGGATAGAGGGATCGTGTGGGGTGGGCATATGGGGCGCCGCCGGTGACGTCATTCACCCGCGACCAGGTTCTCAGCGAGGTTCTAATGACAGCCAGCTGGAAGCAAGCAGCACCGGACTGATTAAAAGGGGCTGAGCGGCGGCTGTGCTCAGCTCCAACTTATTTTGTGTCTTGCATTCCGGCAGCGAGTAGCAGCTACCCGAGACAAGCACTAATAAACCAGGATTACTTTCTACCCAACCGGACTGTGAGTGTATTTTCCTGCAAGCTTGCTCCGGCAGCCTAGCGTTGCTGAGAGAAAGTTGGAGCCCATACACCCCTACTGGTTTGAGAAAGCTGAGAACTATGGCTGAAGGAGCGTCCTCCGAAACTCAGGTCCTGGAAGCAATGATTGCAGTCAGGGGGGGAGGATGTCGCTGGGGAGGTGCCAGCAGCAGCAGAACAGCCTATCGTTCGCCCAAAACAGAGGGAGAAGCGAAAAGAGGAGGGAGCAGATGAACAGGACACCCAGGAGACTGGGGTTTCCCAAGCAACCTCTGGTCATTGGTGGCAGAGCTCAGTGTTGACTGGGAAGGAGGGCGCCAGGGTGCAAACACCACCCCCCGAAGGAGCCCAGTTTCAAGGCTGGAGGGAACAGCAGTGGACAGAAGACAATGAAGGGGACTGGAGTTACTCCACAGGTCCTGGAGCAACTACCATGGATATTCTGCGTGAGAGGTTTGGGGAGGCAAGCTTTAGGGATGCCCCCTCATGGCAGCCATGGGTGTCCACTGTGGAGCCGTCGGGAGCCTGGCAGAGCGCAGGTATTCCGGGACCCAGCACTGAGAGCAGGCTCCGGCTGGCTAGCCCCAAGTTCCGACCAAAACCAAAACCAGGGCAAGGAAACCAAAGAGGGGATAGCCGGGCTCCTGTGGCTCCCGCTCCTTCCCAGGGGGAGACCGCACAGGGGACAGGTCAGCTCCCACATAGGCAAGTGAGGGAGAGGCAACTAGGGGGTCATAGTATAAGAAGACAGCAAGGACAGAGTGAGGGGTCCTGTGATGGAATGACCATGGGCCGTCCCATGGATTTCTCACCCATGTGGGGTCCGGGGGTCTGGAACCCGCAGACCCCCTGGGGGTTCTGCCGGTGCAGGCGTCTTTTGACGGGGCTCCAGGGAAGGTAGCCCTCTTTCTGAGTCAGGTGATTAGTCACATGGACCTGTATGGTCATTTGTATCCATCACAGTGGTCTATGGTGGTTGCAGTGACGGGGGTCCTCACGGGCGAGGCAGTTGACTGGGTGGCTGACTTACACAGCGACCATGCCCGGGAACTAACAGACCTTGGGTTATTTCTGGAGGCATTACGCAACAGATTTGAGGATGAAACCCAAACCCAGATAACTGAAGGGGAGTTAGTCGCCTTAAAACAATGGGGTCGACCTGCAAAAGATTTCGTGAAGGAATTCCGAAAGCTGGTGGGGAAATTAAGGTCTTGGCCCGAGAGACTCTTAGTACATCAGTTTCATATGGGCTTAGACAGGGAGATCCGACAGGCCTGTGTATACTGGGGATTGACACCCTGCCTGGGTGATTGGTACAAAACTGCGGTGGAATTGGACATCGGTTTATGGGAATTCAGGACCTGGGCTGGGGCCGTGGACCAAGCACGACGAGGAGGCAGTCGTCGGATCGTAGACTGACCCGCGGCAAGACCGTTCCTAACCCCCGATCCGGGAAACGATTACCAAGCCAGAAGGCCCTTTCGTTGTTACCGATGCAACCAAGAAGGCCACAGGGTGGCCGAGTGCCCTTTAACGCCCCCACAAGTATCCACCCCACGAACACCGGGGTCTGGAGGGCCGTCAAAAGACAGGATACCGAGGGGCCTCGATAGGTCCAAGGTGGCGGCACAGACATCCCCAATTGACCCCATAACACACACGGAGGATGGAACCACACCGGGTACAGCTCAAGTTCCTGACTCCTCGGGGATGAGTAACGAAGAGGAGGATGTTCAAGACCCAATGGTAAGCAAACCAATCCATCCCTTTATAATCCCGATAACCCTCAGACATATCAGAACAGGAACCAAGAGGAACCACGGCGCGTTAATAGACTCTGGGTGCACCCGTTGTCTTATACGTCATTCCATAGTGGAGGAGCTTGGGGCGCATACAATAAAACTACGAAAACCTATCACATTCGAACAAATGGATGGATTGGTGTTAGGTCGTCAGCCAGCTATTCACGTAACCGAACCAATTCAATTGAACATAGGGGAACATAGGGAGTGTATTCAGTTTATAGTAGTAAGCCACATGATCGAGCAGATTATTCTGGGTTTAGCTTGGCTTGACAAGTGGGAACCAACCATTTGGTGGGAAGGGGGGTTTCGGAGGTTACGTATCCCGATGGGTCCAAAGACACATGCACAAGAGCCACAGGGGAGGCCGGGTGGAGACAAAATGCTACGAGTGCCTGAAAGCTCCTATCCTGGGGTGTACAACGACCTGGCTCGAGTGTTTGACGAGGACGAGTGCGAGGCTTTACCACCGCATAGGGATACCGATTGTGCCATTGAATTGGTCCCCAGGGCTAAGTTACCAAAGCCCCGCATATATTCGATGTCCCCAAAAGAGCTTGTAGAGTTACGGAAATACATACACAAGAACCTGGCCAGTGGGTTCATACGACCCAGTCTTTCCCATATGGCAGCTTCTGTACTATTTCAAGAGAAGAAGGATGGCGGGATGCAACTATGTGTCGACTATCGGGGCCTGAATGCCATCTACAAGGAACCGCTATACCCCCTCCCATTAATGATGGATTTGTTAACCACTTTGGCAACGGGAAAGGTCTTCACGAAACTCGATCTCCGTGAAGTATATTACCACATACGTATACGGCCGGGAGATGAATGGAAGACCACTTTCAATTGTCCCCTGGGAAGTTATCAGTTCCATGTGATGCCGTTTCGGCTACAGGGTGCTCCGGCTGTATTCATGCAATTTATTAACGTTTTGCATGAATACTTATATCACGGGGTTCTAGTGTACTTAGATTATATTTTGATCTATACTGATACACTGGAGAAGCAAGTCCGACGAGTATTAACTAAATTGTTAGAAGCCAGATTATATGTGAAACTCTCCAAGTGCGAGTTTCATCGCAGACAAATCAACTACTTAGGGTTCCAGATTACCTCTGAGGGGATAGATATGGATCCAAAGAAAGTTACAGCAGTCATGGACTGGCAAGCGCTGAAAACTCGGCGACAGTTGCAAAGTTTTCTTGGATTCGCTAATTTCTACAGACGATTCATCCCCTCCTTCGCTCAAGTTGCACTGCCGTTAACCAATTTATTACGCACCAAGGACATATCTCCTGTTAAACCGAAACCAGGATAACAACTAAAATGGTCTCCTGCATGTCAAAAGGCATTCGACCATCTGAAGTGCTTATTCACCAGGGTACCAATACTCAAACACCCTGATATGACGAAGCCTTTTGTTATACAGGCTGATGCTAGTGACGTAGCAATTGGAGCAATACTTCTGCAATGGACAGACAGAAACACCCTACAACTGTGTGCTTATACGTCACGTAAATTCACGGCAGTCGAACGAAACTGAGCTATATGGGAAAAAGAGGCATTTGTCGTGAAATGGGCGCTACAAACATGGAGACACCTCTTAGAGGGCAGTGAACACTCATTCAAGGTCTGGACAGACCATAAGAATTTAGAAGCACTCCAAACACCTCAGAAGTTATCTCCAAAACAGGTTATGTGGGCGCAATATTTCCAGAGGTTCCAGTTTGTACTGAAGTATGTCCCAGCAGGACGCAACTTCCTAGCTGATGCCCTGTCCTGTCTACCGCAATATAATAGTAAACACGTTGCTGTCATGCAAGCACTAGTGCCGCCCGCACAAACAGGAACCCAAGTTATAGACAACCACCCAACACAGGAATGGTTGCCGGTGCTGAAGAAAGCATTAGAGGCTGACACCTGGATATTAAACAATCACACGGAGGTATCCCAGCGAGACGGTCTAGCTTGGCAGGGCGATCGACTTTATATTCCTGCTGCCCTGAGACCCAAAATACTGAAACAATGCCATGATGTAAAAACCGCTGGGCACTTTGGGTTTTTAAAAACACTACACCTAACTAGACGACAGTTCTGGTGGCCTAAAATGCGGACTGATATTGAAACATATGTTCAAGGATGCCCTGTCTGTGCCACATCCAAGCCCAAACCAGGCAAACCTTTAGGTTTACTGCAAACTGTAGCTGATCCCTGTAGACCCTGGGAGGAAATAGCGACAGATTTTGTTGTAGAATTGCCAAACAGCAAAGGACACACAGTGATATGGACAGTAATCGACTTATTTTCTAAGCAGGCGCATTTCCAGGGTGGATAAAAATCAATGATTTTTTTAAAAAAATCAAAAAAATCAGTTTATTTAAATTGGATTTTTTTTATTTAAATCGGGTTTTTTTAAATAAAATGCTTTTTGAGGAAAATATATTACCATCCAAAGGTTATTCCATCATGAAATAAAGATTAGTTTTTTAATTATGTAGAATAAGGCTGTATATGTTTAATTTTTTTGGTAAATAAATTCCATTAATCCATTCACAATGTCATGCTCTTCCAGAGATTTTTGTAAGATTATTGGGCAGTTTCTCTGCCTACAAGATATTATCACAGATGCTTGGTTTACTTTTGCAGTTCTCAAAACTGAATTTGACTCAGCAGAGATCACATGCCTCTTCTTCACAGCAAAAATGTTATAACATGAACAGAGTTGAGAAAAAAACCTTAATCCTATTGTTCTACAAACCTATGAATACAGAATCAACCCCTTCAGTGCTAAGTTTCAAGAAGTTCAGTGAATAGAATAGAAACAATATTTTTCTGATTGTTTGGAGTGGAATAGATCTGCACAAGAAGAAAGTGAAACTAAGTGTGAGGAGGAAAGGGCAAGCAGACAAGCAGTACAAAATGAAAGTGAAACTTTCTGAGCACAATACTGCACAGCCACAGACAGACAAGTCTTTGGATCTTTTTGTGTGTATGGCCTGAGGTTTATCACATTCTTTCCTTGGAGGAAAAAACCTATAATGGCAGCAGGCCGTAAAAGAGACCCAGTTTGGCAATATTTTAATGAAGTTCCTTTACCTATCAGTAAGGCAGGCATGCGTGCAAACTGCAAACACTGCAACAAAGAAATGCAAGGCCTGGTGGCCCGAATGAGGCAACATCATGAGAAGTGCTGTGATGAAGGTGACCAAAGAAACACATTTGAACAGGCAGGATCTTCAGGTTGGTAAACATTTTTATTGAATCATATTTCTAAAGACTGCCTTGAACGGTCATGTTTGAGCAAAATTATATTTCTTATTACTGCATGTTACTGTCATTTGGTACAGTTATGAAGAAAAGCAAATATTCCTTTTGGGGCAGTGCTGTGTACAATAAGCAGAAATTGTATAAACAATAAAATAACAGCATTGACTTTTTTGTTTAGGGGAATTCATGGATTCTGGAAACTATCCACCTTCAAGACCACCATCCTCCTGTTCTACAGTTTCAGAGTTATCCATCCAGGATAGTGCTTCATTAGCATCATCATCATCAGACACCCACAGCCACATATCACTATCACCTAAAAGAAAGAAAAAACCCTTCCCTCCTGGAACCACCATAGATAAGTTTGTGATAAAAACTAGCAGATTAGAAAAAGAGTTAATTGATGAAAAAATTGCCCAGTTTGTTTATGCAACGAACTCTTCTTTCCATCTGACTGAGAACCCACATTTCATTAATATGGTTCAGTCACTGAGACCAGGATACAGTCCACCCAGCAAAGCAGATGTTGCAGGGAAACTGCTGGATAAAGTGTATGACAGAGAAATGGAGCAATGTGCAACAGCTCTGGAGGGTAGAATTGTTAACCTAAGTATTGATGGGTGGAGTAATGTCCACAATGATCCTATTGTATGTGCTTGTATAACAACCGAAGAAGGGAAAGTCTTCCTTGCACAAACAATTGATACGTCAGGAAATGCACACACAGCAGAATACTTACAAGAAGTGGCAGTAAAAGCTATAATAACATGTGAACAAAAATTCAAATGTCTAGTACGCAGTTTGGTCATAGACAATGCTGCAAATGTATCCAAGATTAGAAGAAATTTAGAAGAGCAGGAAGGGAATACAAAGCTAATAACATATGGTTGCAGTGCTCATTTGCTGCACCTCTTAGCCAAAGACTTAAGTGTTCCAGAAATAAAGACTAATGTTGTTGAAATTGCTAAATACTTCCATAACAATCATTTTGCTGCAGCAGCTCTGAAAAGGATGGGTGGAACCAAGCTAACACTCCCAAAAGATGTTAGATGGAACTCTGTGGTGGACTGTTTTGAGCAGTATATCAAGAACTGGCCTGTTCTGATGACAGTTTGTGAAGAAAATCGAGATAAAATAGATGGCACTGTCACGGCCAAAATCCTCAACATTGGGCTTAAGAGAAATGTTGAACATATGCTGAGCATCCTGAAACCCATCTCTGAAGCTTTAAACAAAATACAGAAAAATAGCTGTTTTATTGCTGATGCTGTTGAAATTTGGAAGGAACTGAGTGAACACTTAAAAACAGAACTACACATGGACAGAATTAAATTACAAGCATTAAAAAACGAATGGGACAAGTACTGTCTCCAGCTCATTTTTTGGCAAATATTGTCAATATCCAGTATCAGGGTCAAAACTTAAGTGCTGAGGAAGAGGAGTTAGCTATGACATGGGTATCCAGCAATCATCCATCTGTAATGCCAACTATAATAAACTTCAAAGCTAAGGGGGAACCATTCAAGAAATATATGTTTGCTGAAGATATTTTTTAAAAAGTCACACCAGTGAACTGGTGGAAGTCACTTAAGCACTTGGATTTAGAGACTGTTCAAGTAATGATTTCACTTTTAACAGCAGTAGCTTCTTCTGCAGGCGTTGAAAGAATATTCTCTTCCTTTGGACTCATTCATTCTAAATTGAGAAATTGTTTGAGACCCGATAAAGCAGGAAAGCTTGTTTTTCTTTTCCAGATTATGAACAAAGAAGAAGATGAAGATGACGAGTGAGCTACAGAGGACAGTATTTAAGTTTTTCATGTGTAGGCTGGGCTGACAGTCTAAGTTTCTTAAAATATATATATTTTGTTTAGCCAAATTAGTTAACAAACATGGATGTTTGTTTAAGCAAATAACATATGCTGTAATGTTATTGTTTCAGTTAAATAAATCTATTTAAATTGTTATTATTAAGGTAATGATTATTTTTTTCCTTCCTAAGTACAACAGAAAAGTTGTCCAAATATGAATGATTAACCTATTAAACTGGGGATAAAAAAAACTAATATGAAAAGTTGTTATTCTAAAAATCTTCATCTACTTGCATATTAAAGTTATACCAGCAAGAATTAGTCTTTATGTAGAAAACTATGATTTAAATCAAGCCTTACTGACTAGTGATTTAAATCGTGATTTAAATCAGTTTGATTTAAATCAAATCCACCCTGCACATTTCATCCCATGTAAGGGCCTGCCATCAGCACGACTAGCAAAACTCTTTGTTCAACATATATATTGGCTACATGGAGTGCCTAAACGTATAGTTTCTGATAGAGGAGTACAATTTACCGCCCGGTTCTGGAGGGGGTTCCTGCATTACATCGGGTCAACGCAGGGCCTGAGCTCAGCTTTCCACCCCAGCACAAATGGAGCTGTCGAAAGAGCTAATGCTGTAGAACGCTATTTACGAACTTATATTTCATATCAACAAAATGATTGGTGTGATTTCTTGCCCTTTGCAGAAACGGCGTACAATAATGCGATTCATCGCAGTACCGGGTATGCACCATTCAAAATAGTCACGGGGAAGGATTTTCCGGCTATTCCAGACCTGGATGTCCGAAAATCAGAGGTCACCTCACCCTCTGATTGGATAGAAAGCATCCAAAAAGTCTGGCCACACGTGAAAAAACATTAGAGAAGGCATCTGAGGAATATAAAACCCAAGCAAACAAACAAAGAGAGCAATGCTCCCCGTTTCGGGTTGGTGATAAGGTGTACCTCTCTACCAAGTACCTACAGTTACGCCTACCCAGCAAAAAACTAGGTCCAAAGTATATCGGACCATTTCCTATACAAAGAGTGATAAACCCAGTCACAGTGGCCTTAAACTTACCTCCCCTTTTAGGGAAGATACACCCCGTGTTTCATTCCAGCCTATTGAAACTAGTACCAGGAGTACGAGATCATAATGTATGGCCTGGTCCTATTACTGGTGAACAATATGAAATCGAAAAGATCCTTGATTCCCGATATTAAAAAGGAAAGCTGAAATATCTCATTCGATGGAAGGGTTACTCAGATGCTGAAGCATCTTGGGTAAAAGTCGAGGATATTAACGCCCCTAGAATGTTACGAAGGTTTCACAAGGCATATCCCCGAAAACCTGGAGGCCCACTAGCCGACGACTAACCTATTTTTCTTTCATCCATAGGCTGACGCCTGGTAGGGGGGGCCATCTGTCGAGTGTCCAGCATCCCTCGACACCTTTCGCTGGCAACATGACCAACATCTACCCAGATGACAGGAGGGGAGAAGAGCGACGAGGGGGGGAGATGAGCATGGGTGTTGGTGAAGGGGATAGATGGTGCGGTTAGGGCTCTCCAAGCACCAGTGGTGGGGATAGAGGGATCGCGTGGGGCAGGCGTATGGGGCAGCGCCGGTGACGTCATTCACCCGCGACCAGGTTCTCAGCGAGGTCCTAATGACAGCCAGCTGGAAGCAAGCAGCACCAGACTGATTAAAAGGGGCTGAGTGGCGGCTGTGCTCAGCTCCAACTTATTTTGTGTCTTGCATTCCGGCAGCAAGTAGCAGCTACCCGAGACAAGCACTAATAAACCAGGATTACTTTCCACCCAACCGGACTGTGAGTGTATTTTCCTGCAAGCTTGCTCCGGCAGCCTAGCATTGCCGAGATAGAGTATTATAGAATATGGAACTGTTTCTATTATTGGAAAAGAGATATAAAAGATAAAAGCTTTATGATTGTATTTAAAAATTTGATAGGCAGAATTTTGTTTTAGTAAGGAGATATTAAAATGGTTTGTATAAAGATCAAGATAGAAGAAAGTTCCTTTTTTGGAAGAAGAAGAAGAATGACCGAAGATAACACCGAGATGTCACAGGGAGGGGGTGACAGATGTACTAAATGTTTGTTTTTATAAAAAATAATAAAAAGTTATATACAAAAAAAAAAGATACTGGAACCGCCTTTTTAGCCACCAGGAGTCTCGAATGCTGGCAACCTCGTACTCAGGTGGTTCATCTCCGTCTCCTGGCGCTGGTTGGGGATGGTCAGGCAGGTGGAGCAGACAGGCTGGTCATTCTGGGACAAGGAGGGATCTATGAAAGACTGGGTGGACACGCATCAAGCATGGCAAGGTCAGGCGGTAGGCGATCATGTTAATAACTGCCTCCACAGGAAACGGACCAAGGTACTGGTGGTCTAGCTTCTTGACCGGCCGGTCTGATGGAAGGTGCATGGTGGACAACCAAACCCAATCCCCCACAGCCAATGGCGGTGGCGCCCGCCGAGATCGGTCAACGACTCTCTTATAGTCCTCTTTGGCTTTCTCTAGATACCGTCGCACCAACTGATGGACGGCCTGCAACTCGCACAGATAATCATTAGCCGCCGGTACCGGGGAGTTGAGTTGTGTGAGGGGAAAGAACCAAGGATGGTATCCCATATCATCCAGCTGCTGCTGCTGCTGCTGCTGCTGCCAGAGTGTGTTTCCAGTAGCTCCTCCTGGTTTTTATTTTATTTTATCAATTTTTAGTATACCCATTGGACCCTTTTTATTTAAATAATATTTTTTGGAGACGTTAACAGAGTAGACCACAACACAGACAAAGTTTTGGCTGATAAGGACTAATAAGGCATGGGGAAAAGAAAGAAGCGCCACGGCACCAGCCCGGGATCTCTCCCACCATTGAAGAATGCAAAACAACCAAAAATTGACGAGCACTTTGCTGACAAGAGATTTGTAAGTAAAAATATCCCTCCTTTCATTTCCAACAATTTGGAGAGATTAGAATGGGACCGGCAAAGAGATTTGACAAAACAGCAGATACTAGACTTTCCCGATCTGGGGGGAGGGGAGCAAAATGACAGCCAGCTGTTTTCACAAATGAGTCCAGCTACTGCCTGTATGGAGACTGAGATAAAGTCTAAAAAGTTTAACAACAAACTAATCCAGAGTGTGGAGAGTTTA
Organism: Ptyas mucosa; assembly: GCA_012654045.1. Classification (NCBI taxonomy): domain Eukaryota; kingdom Metazoa; phylum Chordata; class Lepidosauria; order Squamata; family Colubridae; genus Ptyas; species Ptyas mucosa. The sequence goes on along the minus strand of WNWU01004661.1, from coordinate 5,033 downwards.
CCGTGGGAGAATACAACAGAATTTATGGCAAAGCAATACCTTCTTACAGCACAAACGGTTGTTTCAATATTTGAGCAACTAATAACCATTCAACATGATGTAGAGACACTGAAAAATGATTTAGCTGTTTTTCTGCAAGAACAATATCGGGCTACAGGCACCTTCACTAAAGTCCATACAGCAGACGTGGGTAAATCGCATACTCATGGTAAGGAAGAGGAAAAAGAGCAAAGACCCAGGGAAACAGTTAAAGAGCCTGCCAAAAAGTGTCAGCCCACTCAGAAAAACAGTCCTTCCCCACATAAAGCATCAAGAGGAGGAGGTATTAATAGAGGAATTAATAGAGAAGTTCCATTGGAAGACAGTAAAGCATCTCCCCTACAATTACAGCAATCACATCGCTCACTACAAACACATCAGGTTGTGCTTAGAATCCATATGAACAGAATTAATTATGGATGCTGGATTACCAGGAGTGCTATACTAAATTCCCTAAGCCAGCTTCTTCACTGTCACTGGGGGCAGATTGATCTCCGTGCTGTGGAATGGCTTCCTGAGGCCCCAAATAGGAAGCGAATTCTTCTGTCTTTCAAACAGCCAACCATACCACTGATGCTATTCAAGATGAAGGCACATTTAACCTCCTTTCAAATCTTTCCTGTCAGAGTTTTCTGTGAGGAAAGGGTTAAACCCTTAATTGTTAACATGCGAGCTCCCAAAGTTGCTGTCTCTTCCGCATTCTCAACCTTGGAAAAGAGAGAGGAAGAAAGTGGGAGTAAGCCAGCCTTGTCCAGTGAAGATGCACTTAACAGCACAGAAACCGGTCTCATTAATGCCTTTGGTGCTCTCCCAAGAAAAGAACAAGATAACATTCTATTCAAACTAGAAAATTTAAAGAAATCCTTATTGGACATAATCGACACAGCTGAACCGCTTATTGATCTGGTTTCCCCTATAATTGAGCCTCTTACTTCTCCCCCAGGGGGCAAGGATTTGCATGAGAGCATGGAAAACAGAAGCCAAGATACACAGGGGCCATTAGAGGCCCCAGTAGAGAAGGAGATGTTAGCATCCTTATGTGATCATCCTATGACACCTTTACCACCACATCAAGAAATTGAGAGAGGACCTGCGTCAGTGTCATCAGATCAAAGCCAAATGGAGCACGACTGAATAACCCCCTGCTCTACACCTAGAGAAGAGGCTTCGGAATGGCAAGCCTTGTTAGCTGCTGCTAAATCCTCTTACCCTGAACAATTTTACCAGGAGTCGACACAGAATTTAGATGGGGCACCTCTCCTTTTAAAGAAGGCCAATTTCGGGCATGATGACATCTCAAGCCATTGCAACAACCATACAGCTTCCCTTTGTATAAACCAAATTTCCTGATGAGCTGCAAAAGAAGATCCTCTCTCCATCATAACCTGGAATATAGCTGGGTGGACTGTTCCATCAAAAGACCAACTGTTTTTTGATTATATATCACAATTTGATATTCTCTTTTTACAGGAAACCTGGGCCTCCACAGAGATACAATTAGATGGATATTGGGTTAACTCTATCCCAGCTGTCCCAAGTAAGGGGTGGGGGAGAGCTAAAGGGGGTATTGTAACATTAGTGAATACATCCTTGCAATTTAAATGTGTATTACTGCCATCCCTGCAGCCATGGGTTGTGACTACCTTACTCTTATTTAAACAGGTGGAGATTTTGCTCTTTAATATCTACATTCCCCCAATCAATAAGAATAATTTGATCAACAGGATTTGGGACGGCATAGAAGATTTTATCCTGAGCTGCTTAGATAATTACCTTTCAGCAGCAATAATTATTGGGGGGACTTAAATGCTAGGATGGGCCCAAATGATCAAGCATTATTTAATCAATTTAAGATCCATTATGATGAGAATGTACCAGAAGAACCCCTGCATCCCAGACAATTTAAAGACACTAAGGCAAATCGGGCAGGACTGTGTGTAAGACAGATGACTGAACGCTTGGACCTTTGTATCCTGAACGGTTCCACCTGGGGGGACTACCCAGCAGACTATACTTATTGGGGAGCAGGAAGAAAATCCACAGTCGATTACTGGATAATATCATACTATTGTAGTAAGGGAATATTATAGTAATGATGATGATGAATGCGGGTCCAGATAGATGACCATTGAAGGGCCCTCTTTACTCAAAGTATTACAAGCAGGAATTGTGTTTAAATGTATCCAACTAGAAGGGAGACCAATTCAGTCGAATTCCTTTTGGCTAGGACAAACATCGTAAAGAGGCCCCCACATGTCAGAAGATAGAAACAAACTGTGACATATAGCTATGAGAGGAGGATTCTCATCCTTGAAGATTTCCTTTTATCAACAAAAGATACTTTAACTATCCACCCTTCACTGAACAGTTGAATTATGATTGTTTTGGTCAGGATATTGTAAAACTTTTGTAATTAAGAGATGTCAAATGTATCTGTGTAATTGGAACTGCTGTGTTAGCAGTTTCCTTTGTTTGAAACAGTATAAAGACCAGGGTCCCCGACCCATAATTTTGTTCAGACTTCCAGGTATGAATCGGACTCTGAACCTTATTGCAATAATAAAATCTGATTCTGTTTGCCCTTTGGGATGACTCTCAATCTCTTCATTCCATAACAATACGACCTCCTGAAGTTCTTGCAGAAGATGGAGGTAGACTCGTGTCTGGAAAGCGATCACGATTCACTTATCCTTACTCTTACATTATACCAGAAATTACTAAGGGTTGGCTCAATCTATCTACCCAGATTAGAGAGCCAAAATACCCACGTAAAAATTAAATGGACCGAGAAAAATGCAAAAGAAGTCACTAATTGGATGCTAGCCCCAGAAACCATACAATTACAGGCATCTCTACTAAGAAATAAGTTTGAAGGACCATACTTAGAGGAGTTTGAAACTTTAATCTCAAATTTGAAGTCGGTTCTCACTAAGAGAATACTAGCTCACTCCAAAAAGTCAGTTTTAAAGAACAAAAAATGGTTTGATAGAGATTGCATGCAATTAAAAAGAATATATAATAAGGAATACAGAATAAGTAAAAATGACCCTTCTGAGGATCACACTCACTTCTTAAAACAGTTGAAAGCACAATATAAGACCCTCCTAAAAGAAAAGAAAAGTGTGGCTTTGAAGGAGTCTTGGCAGAGATTAATTACATCAGTCAGGACAAAAAATACATCCCTCTTTTGGTACATCACCAGAGGATTGGGGAAATCCCCCCTACCCCCAACTAATCAGGTACCGATTCAGGCCTGGGAAGAATATTTTAGAGACCTATATACAGACCCCGACTATGTAAGTAAGGAGAGCCAAATTAGTTTGGACCAAACTGCTTACTGGCCCCCTGTAACACCAGAAGAGGTATCCCGTCTGATCGAAGCCCTCAAGACTAATAAGGCACCTGGTGCTAATAATGTCCTCCCAGAAATAATCAAAAAGAACACCAGTTGGTGGACCCCACTTTTAGCATCACTGTTTACATTTATAGATAAAACGGGCCGTATGCCAAGAGATTGGGGATTAGCAATTATTATACCAATCTATAAAAAGGGTAATAGAAATGATCCAGGAAATTATAGACCCATTAGCCTTTTGAGTGTTATTAGTAAATTGTATGCTAAACACC
>WNWU01004653.1:1137-12013 GCA_012654045.1 Ptyas mucosa | reverse complement strand
AAGTGCGAGGACCTGTCAGAAATCACCTTTTTCAGCCCTCTGGGTAGTCCTTTTGTGCATATGGACTACTCAGAGGGCTGAAAAAGTAATTTTTGACTGGTCCTCACACTTGTGACCAGTCCTCGAACTTACGACTGTCCTCACATTTTACGTTTTTGCCCTATCTTGTCACTCCCACTCTTTCTCATTCTCTTTCTCTCTCCACCTCTTTCTCTCTCTCTCCCGCACTCTGCCTCTCTCATTCTCTCTTTCTCTCTCCCCTCCCCTCCACTTGCATTCCAGCTGTTGAATTCTTTGAAACCAACTAAAAACTTCGGGGAGTGGGGGAGAGTCCCTGTTGGGAAGAAGGGAAGAAGGGGAAGGAAGGCAGGAAGGCAGGAAGGCGAAAGAACGAAAGAAGAACGAAAGAAATCTTTCTTTCTTCTTTCCTTCCTTCTTTCTTTCTTCCTTCTTGCCTTCTTTCTTCCTTCTTTTTTTCTTTCCTTCTTTCCTTCTTTCTTTCTTGCCTTCCTTCCTTCCTTCCTTTCTTTCCTTCCTTCTTTCCTTCTTCATTCTTTCCTTCATTTTTTCCTTCTTCATTCTTTCCTTCATTTTTTCCTTCCTTCTTTTCTTTCCTTCATCCCAGCAGGGACTTCCCCACCCCCCAAGTTTTAGTTATAGAAAGTGACAGGAACAGCCCGAGGGGATCCCAAAGCAGATTCCCTTGCAGATCTGTTCAGCTCCAGAGAACATCTGACTCTGTTTAGTGCTGGCTAGCCCAGCCGTCTGTGTGCAGGTGTGTGGCTGCGTGTGTCGGTGAGTGTGTATGTGTGCATGAACGTGTGGAGGGGGGGGGGAAGGCTGAGTGTGGGGGGGAAAGCCAGAGGCCCAGAGGGCAGGGGGTGAGAGGAGAAGAAACTTTGGGAAACTTTTCTCGCCCCCTTTTTTTTCTCCTCCCTTTCCTCGCCCCAAACGGCCGGCGGGCGAGGCTGCTCTGGTAGCCGCGAGGCTGCCCAAAGCGTTCCTTTCCGAGGGGCTTCTCGGCACCCGCGCCTCAAATTCAGTTCAGCCGGGGGAGGGAAGCGGGGAGTTGAGGCGGGGTGGGGGACCTGCGCCCCTCTCCCTCTCCCACATTGGAAAGGAACTTTCCACTTCAGCTCCCCGCTTCCGAGAAGCCCCTCGGAAAGGAATGCTTCGGGCAGCCTCGCCCGCCGGCCGTTCGGGGCGAGGAAAGGGAGGAGGAAAAAAAGGGGCGAGAAAAAAGGATGACTTTGGATGTTGCTGGGAGTTGCTGGGAGTTGCTCCGAGCGCGGAGTTAGCATCTCCCTTGCTCTTCCAGCGGAGTCTCTCACCCTTTCTCAGCTTTCTCGCCTGTTAAAACTTTGGGAAACTTTATTCTCACCCCATTCTTTTTCAGCGAACGCTTCCCCTCCGCGCTCGGAGCAACTCCCAGCAACTCCCAGCAAGAGAAGAGAAAGCAGCGGGCGGGGTTAGGGTTAGGGGAAGCGTTCGCTGAAAAATAAACTTTGGGAAACTTTTTTCTCGCCCCTTTTTTTCCTCCTCCCTTTCCTCGCCCTGAACGGCCGGCGGGCAAGGCTGCCCAAAGCGTTCCTTTCTGAGGGGCTTCTCGGAAGCGGGGAGCTGAAGTGGAAAGTTCCTTTCCGATGTGGGAGAGGGAGAGGGGTGCAGGTCCCCCACCCCGCCTCAACTCCCCGCTTCCCTCCCCCGGCTGAACTGAATTTGAGGCGTGGGTGCCGAGAAGCCCCTCGGAAAGGAACGCTTCGGGCAGCCTCACGGCGACCGGAGCAGCCTCGCCCGCCGGCCGTTTGGGGCGAGGAAAGGGAGGAGGCGCCTGTGGGGGGAAGGAAAGAGCGGGGAGCTGAGGCGGGCGAGGGACGGCGCTGGTATTCGGGGCCAGTACCAGGCAGCTGCGGGCACTTGCCATGGGCCACACATGACCATGCGGTCGTTCGGCTCCCACTTGCCTGGCAGCAGCTGCTTCTGCTCTTCTTTGTCGCCCGGCACCGACCCTCTTCAGCACTGGAGCCGCGGCTGCGACCGAGGCCAAATTCGGTGAGTGGCGAGCTCCAGCCGCGGCGGGCGGGCCCAGCGGCCAAAGCGCCCCCGGCATGGCTGGCTGCTCGCTTGCTCACCGGCAGCGCCTTCTGCTCCTCTTTTGCCCCTCAGCGGCTCCCAGCAACTCCCAGCAACATGCCGCGGCGGCGCTTTGGCTTCCGCTTGTTAGGCATCGGCCGCCTCTCTGCTCAGTTGCTGGGAGCCGCTGAGGGGCAAAAGATGAGCAGAAGGCGCTGCCGGTGCAAGCCTCCCTGACCCCTACAGCCAAAAAGGGGCGTGGGGGAGGGGCGCCGCACCCCCACACACACCCCATTTTGGCTTTAGGAAGCCTCCCTGCAACCCTGGGAGCCAAAACGGTTGCAGGGAAAAAGGCATTTTTTTCGTGACCCAAATATAAGCCGAGGGGCCGTTTTTCAGGCTGAAAAACGGGCTGAAAAACTCGGCTTATATTCGAATATATACGGTACTCATTTTATGTGTTTATGGCTATGTTTTGCTTATTTGTTTCCTTTTATTTGTGCCAATTTTTTTTCATGTGTCCATGTCTATGTCTATACTGTTACTTGTTTCCTTGTACTTGTTGATAAATAAATAAATAAATAAATAAATACATACATACATACATACATACATACATACAATGGGGTTGCCTCTGCCTGGTTCTGCTGTACACTTTTCACCCAGAGGGAGCTGAAGCTTTGTCTGCTTGCAAAGGGGACAGAGAGGGATTAACTCCATTTCAAAGCGGCCCCTTTGCAAGCAGAGGAAGCTTTGCCTCCCTCTGGATGATAAGTGTTTCGGTAGCTACCACCAGCCACCACCCTCTCCATCCCACTGATTACTTATCCACGGCCTCAATCGGGGCCAAGCTCTCAGTATACCCCAGCCTCCACCCTACCTGCCAGGAAGGTGAAGAGTTCCTGCACAGCCAGCAGCAGCATAGGCAGCCATTTGGTGGTCAGCACAGTGCCTGCTGTCCCAGCAGCAGCTGGACCAGCAGGCAAAGTGGTTGGAGGTTGGGGCATGTTAAGAGCTTGGCCCGTTGTAGCTGAGAGGGTGGAGCCAGTGGTAGCTACACTCCCACTCCCATTGGCCCCCATGCTTGCTACCTCCTGCCCTTAAAAAAAATAAGACCTTCCCGAAAATAAGCCCGAATGCTTATTTTCAAACCCAAAAGAAAATAAGACCAGGTCTTATTTTTGGGTAAACATGGTAGAAGACTTGAAAAATGTATCCTAAATAATATAAATACATATCAAATGATTTCAAAATTCAAGGAAAAATTTAGCAAATCACCATTTCAGTAATGTCAACAGCCTTTTCCTGGTTTTCGTATGCTAAATCTGTTATATTTTTGTAGCTTCAAGCAAATAACAGCTCTGCAGAAAGCATTATAGTGGAAAAAAAGCAAAAAGGAGAATTAGATGAAAAGGCTCAGAGTGATCAAGAGGGACCCCAAGATTGCAATGGTCGAGTCATCCCACGTTTGGTGTTGGAGAGATCAGCTACAATACATGAGGTATGTTCTCCATCGACCAGGAACCAAAGATAAAAACATAATCCATACTGCTTGCTGTCCATTCAATAGTTATAGAATTCCTCATTAGAATTGTATTGGTACAAGCTAATGTGTGGATGCTTCTAGAAAAGTTTAGCGATGGACTGTAAGTGATCCACTTCATGGATTTTGCAACAGGCTCAGTCAGCAAATGGTTATGACACTGCTGGACTAAAAATTAAGACTGATCTGAATTAGAGTCAGACCGCATTGCTAAACTCAAAAGATGGACAGTCTTTCACAGTTACAAGCTTTCACATGTGTTTGAAAGGACTAAAACCTTGGCCCACTGGACCTGCCCCCTCTCCTCTCTTCATATTTCTGCATGGGATGTCTTCTGGTCATCTATACCCTGATGCTAGATAAAACTATATGCACAGATTAATCCAACATATGAGGAGGGTTAGCCAATTGTCCAGATGTGTGAGGAGTCCATCAAACAGGACTTTTTCATTTTCTGTACTTCTATCCCAGTGTAACTGGAAATCGGCAAGAAACAATGATTAACAAACATAGTTGTGAAAGCAGAAGGATGTTGTTGGGGAGTAAAGTTTGTAGTAAAGATAGCTTTTCTGCCGAGTCTGAAACAGAGCAGTAAATGTTACCCCATCCAAGTCTGGTTTTATATTTTCAGACGTCAGCTGAATTGTTTTGGTGCTTGAGGCATCTGGCACTGAAAATATAGCAATAATAAATTTAATAATTGATAATTAACTAACTGAATGTGTAGTTACTTGATATGGTTTAGTCCTAGCAAACCCTGACAGTGAAATTCTTAAAGAATTCATGGAGTATCAACAATATTTTTTTGCTGGTACAAAGTGACTTCCTTGGTTGTATTTACTTTTGAACTCTAACCCTAGCCCTAACCCTAGCCCTAACCTTTCCTTTAAATAGTGTCATATCATAGCAAACAGCTTGAATTACTTCCTCATTACATCTCTAATTCAAGTGCCACTTCAGATTCTAATGCTAATGGCCATAGAGGCTTTTTTGTTCAAAAACTTACATTTTTGTCAATGTTTTTTTAATCTTGGATCTCATTTTTTTATTACAGTCAAATCCAAGGGAAGAACATGAGAAATCTGATCAAAACCATTTGTATGTGGATGGTGTTGAGGGGAAGGGTTTGGAGAAGCGAGTAGGGAGTGCAGTCAGTGTGGTCTCCAGTACTCTTGAAGGTAAATGACTTAACTAGGTAGAAACTAGATTATTTTTGAATTAAAAACAGATATTTTAATAATATTTTCATGTTTAGTGTATTGTAGATTGTTCTGAAATATAGTATAAGTTATTTAGCCAGAAATTTTACAAATGGACAACCTGCTAGTTTTTTCCAGTAACCAATGAAAAAGTAGCTTCAGAAACATTTGACGTGTTGATGAAAGAGTTTTGAAAGAGCTCTCTGTCATAAATCTTATGCTTTTTACAACAGCCTTCTATAATAGAAGAATGTGCCCCCCTTATATATTATACACTATCCACATATGATAGTACAGTATTAAAATATAAAATGGTTGTAGTTCTATTGGCTGTTTTGTGCAAAGATCCAACAACCTCAGCCCAGCATAATGAGGAGATTAAAAAATTCCTTTCCAGCAGACTTGATAAGCAAATTCCAATAATTTCCATACTACAGAAGTTGTAATCCTATACTGTTTTAAGTGCCAGTTTGAGGAACAATGCATCAATCAATCAATCTCATTGATTAGTTGGCTAAAGTTAACACTCTTAGTAATTCATTATTTACCTCTAGTAAATCTTTTGATTTTTGTTTTTAGAACTGGAAGAAGCCCACCAGAAGTGCCCACCGTGGTGGTATAAGTTTGCCCATACTGTATTAATATGGAACTGTTGCCCATTTTGGGTGAAGCTAAAGCACATTGTTAAACTCATTGTCATGGACCCTTTTGTTGATTTGGGGATCACCATCTGCATTGTCCTCAATACTGTCTTCATGGCCATGGAACACTACCCAATGACCGAAGAGTTCAACAATGTATTGAATGTGGGCAATCTGGTAGGAAAACTGCTCTTCATTCTTTGATTTGATAGTGTAACAACTCTGAGATGTTTGCAAGAAAAAAATTATTACCACAATAATCTAACAATTGGCAAGATGGAACAAATAGGTGGGGCCTCTGTTTTCAACAGCAACTAATCACATATTTCAGATATATATCTTTGATGCCTAAAACAATTGGTACACCTGTATCCTCCATGATGCTTGCTTGTTTGTCAGCCTTACTATTGATCATGTTTATATTATTTGAGAATGAATAGCAAATTGTATAGATATCTTATTAAAAAGCATTTTGTCTTGTCTTTATTTTGATCATAATCAATTGGCTGACAGTGACTATTAGTTCTTTGAGAGGGAGTAAGAACTTTCATTATATTAATTACACTTTTATTAATTTACATGCAGCACTATTTTCTCAGTTTTTTCCTGCTATGGTCAGAGCCCAACTCTATCTTAAAGTTGCCAAGTTTGAGAAATACTGGTGTACAACTTTCCCAATGTTCAGACAAAAACAGATGTACAGATTTTAAGGAAACCAATTCATGCCAATGTTCAAAGTGGTTAGGTAAAAGATGTTTTTTTTAGTACCGATTTGGTCCTTCACTTGCCTGGACAACTTGCCAGGTCATTGGGCCTTAGATCTGCAGCTACTGCTACTTAATTCCTGGTTGCCTAACAGCCTCATTTGTGGATGAGAGACCTTAATAGTATTGTTGAGACCTGGTGGACATAGGGGAAGTGCCTCTCTAGGAAATGTGGCTACTCAGGTTTTGGGTGTAAAATGAGCCACAATCTAAGGACAGGGGTGATGGGGTAGCTTTGGTTTTCCATGAGACTCTCTGCAGAAAACCAGATGCAAGTCCCTATATTCTGAAGTTGGATTCTAAGGATGAGATGGGATTGTTGTAATTGTGTCAACCTCATTGCAGTGTAACTATGTTCCTACTCTGAGCTGAATGCCTTAGTTAGGTTGTTGGTGGAGTTCCCCAGGCTTACAAACTTGGGAGACTTTAATCTGTTTTATTTGGGCAGGCATAGCCCTGATCAAGGTCACTGAGATCTTGGTATACATGGAAAAAGGAGGAGTCACAAACTAGATTTGGAATTGGTGGACATGAATATTTTCTCTTATCCTAGACCGATCACCTTGTATTAGTTTTGGAGTTTTACATGCCTATCCCCTGCTGTAATGGTACATGAGAATGATCTTGGGAAACAAGGATAAGAGACAGTGGTGGGATTCAGCTGGTTCAGGTGAACCGGTTGTTAAAATTCTGTGCTGCCCTGCCCACCCTGCCCCACCTTGCCCAGTCACTCCTCATCTCATGCTCTTTCAGTAGCTGCTACTGCTCTTCATCTGGCTCCCTCACTTGTCTTGACCATATGGTCTCTGAGGGCCAGCCGGCCTTTGGCTGCATCCCAAGCAGCACTCTCTGAGCTGCCCTGATCTGCCTGGCAGCCTGGGTGAGCCTGCAATCAGCAAGGCCTGAATCTTGGCCAAGCTGCCTCTTACGTGACCCAGCCAGCTTGCCTGCCTTCCACGTGGCTGAATCTAGTGCACTGCTCTCAGCACAACCCTGCTGAGCACCCAGATTAGCCTGGGTGAGCCTGCAAGCAGCAAGGCCTGAATCCTGACCTAGCTGCCTCCCACAACACCCAGCCAGCTTACCTGCCTTCCCCGCGGTCCCCAAGGCTCAGAACGCTTGCCAGCCACCGCCACCTTATTGCCTGCCCACTGGCAAGCAATGGATGCTGCAGAGACAGATTTCCTACATACCATTCCGAGCCTCTTCCCCCCACCTCCACCTTTGGGCTGACAAAATAGAAGCTCGCGACTGCTACTGATGGACTTTTATGTTATCAGCCCAAGGATGGAAGGGGGGGAAGGTATGTAGGAAATGTGTCTCTGTAGCATTGGTCATGTGACTGAGTGGGCGTGGCCAACTCGATGTCACTCAGAGCAAGGTGCTGCCCCACCTTGCCATGAGTGATGTCGAGTTAGTCATGCCCACTCAGTCACATGATCCCACCAAACCATGCCCACCCAACCAGTCACTAATAGAACCGGTTGTTAAATTACTTGAATCACACCATTGGTAAGAAATGCTGCCTAGAGAAGAATCAAATAAAAGATGAAGGGAACCCAGAGTTGAATAACAGCAGGTAAAGAAACTTAGAAAGGAACCATATATTTTATCAGATGGTAAAAAGAGATGGCAGGAGATCTGTATTTTCAGTTTGCAAGATTATATTAATGTAGCCCTACAATAAAGCAGAATTAAAATCTTGTTGAGTTTCCTGTTCAATCTATTTGGGAAGCTGACACCTGTTGCAAGATGCTAGGATATGTTTGATGGATCCAGCCCAGGCACCTGATGGGATTCAGAGGGAGCTTTGGGTTATACCTATACATGGTATCTTGGTGAATAATTTGGGGGAGGAGGAGAGGGGAGGGAGAATCTCTGCAGTGTTCTCTAGTAGCTCCTTCCCTGGAAAACTATCAAAATGTTGCCCGTCGTCCATTGAAAATAAATGAAGTGTCTGCTGTTGTTAGTGTATAGAAGATGATTCAGGACTATCTTTTGAATTGAATATTTTCACTGGCATGCTTTTAAAGAAAATAAATTCCTTCTTTCTTCCCACTTTTTATAAGTCAAATTTATTCCCTTTTTCTGCAGGTATTCACTGGGATATTCACAGCTGAGATGGTGCTTAAATTGATTGCTCTAGATCCTTATGAGTACTTCCAGCAAGGATGGAACATCTTTGACAGCATTATTGTTACTCTCAGCTTAGTTGAGCTTGGTCTTGCCAATGTTCAAGGTCTGTCTGTACTACGATCCTTCCGTCTGGTAAGTGACCTTATGGGACGTTTTCTGCAGCTTCAATATTTGATACCACACCACTGAGAGCAAAAGCCCTTCTTGGCATAGGATCAGATCATCTGAAAGACCACTTCTCTTGGTTACATCAGCCATCTCCACTATATTTGGCAAAGTATGCATGTTATGGGTACCATCAGCCAAGGACCTTCATTTGATGGTTCCTAGGAAATGTACCTTCTCTAACACCCACTTTATGAAACATTCTTCCCTCTACCCTTCTGGGTATTCTGAAATGCTCTCAGGTATTGGCCAAGTTGTGGGGTCTGGGGTTCTTAGGTGACTAGATACCTGCTCAGATGGTTTCCATTATTGAGGTGGCCATTTTTATCCTCCCTTTCCTATGGTTTGTATTTTCACCTTTATGATATTTATTAATAAGGTTTTATATATTGTATATTTTGTTGTTTTTATTTATTGTTCCTATTGATTCTTGTTCACTGCCAGAGTCATCTTCTGTGAGATGGGTAGCTATATAAATTTGATTGATGATAAAGTAAAATAAATATTTTTTCCTCCCTATACTAGATTAGATAGAGTTATGATGTTTGCTTCAAATTGGGAAGCAGCGCAGAGAATTACAGATTAAATTGTTAGTATGAAAACTGGGAAATGCTTGCCTGAAGATAGTCCCTTGGCTTGCATTACACTAGCTGCATGATTGCTGTTACTGGCGCATTGCTGGAAATAGCAAAGCATCTGCCATTATAGTAATAATGGCTTAACAATAGTTCTCCAAGTATTGTCTGGGGACCACTGCCACAACCCTTTCAAGGAGTCCACAAAGTCAAATAAACAAACAAACAAACAACTGAACAAAAAGTTCTCAGTTCTAAATTTTAATACAGTAAATATCAGTACATACAGTCCACACAAACCAAAACTCTCAATCATTTTTAAATATGTAAAGGGAGGGGAGGCTGAGACCAAAATATTTGAGAACTGCTGGCTTAATATATTCTAATATTGCCATACAGATTTAGCCTTCTAAATTTCTTCATTATATTTTGTTCAACAGAAAACAATTTCTAACCCTTGTGGAGCTAGCATAACATTCATGTGCATAGGTGCATACATATGCCATGCATGTAAAAAAAAAGCAGCACAAATAATTGTGCATCATGTTCTTTTAGCTCTACCTTCTTCATAGCAATCCAGTTTACATCATTGCAATTTCTTCTGACATTTTAACAAATACAGTTTCTAGCTTTTTCTCAGTGAGCCTTTTTAAGATGCAGTGATTTTGGGAGGAAATGGAAAGCCACCTAGGTAGCCTATGATGATTATATGCAACACACAAATGGCCCTTCTGTGTTATATATTGAAACAAGAAAAAAAATAGCAAAAAGCTGTTATGAGTGGAAACAACTCAAGTCTAAAATGGAAACAGAAATTTGTGATTTCAAAATATGTAACTTTAATGTACTAGAGATGCCTTTATTACTTTGGCTAAAAACATAATTCCATAAATTAATCATGATCCATCTTCCTTTTTCAGATGAGAGTTTTCAAGCTTGCCAAATCTTGGCCAACTCTCAATATGCTAATCAAGATCATTGGGAACTCAGTAGGTGCCTTGGGAAACCTCACTCTAGTCCTGGCCATCATAGTTTTCATCTTCGCTGTGGTGGGCATGCAGCTATTTGGGAAGAGCTACAAAGAGTGTGTCTGTAAAATTTCCAGTGACTGTGAGCTGCCACGCTGGCACATGCATGATTTCTTTCACTCCTTCCTTATTGTCTTCCGCATCCTCTGTGGAGAATGGATTGAGACCATGTGGGATTGCATGGAAGTGGCTGGACAGCCCATGTGCCTTGTTGTCTTTCTAATGGTCATGGTCATCGGGAATTTAGTGGTGAGTACAGGAATATAAGACTGAGGAAATACAATAGAGCATGGGTGATGAAATTTTTTTTACTTTTAATTTAGGTTTATGAAAGTCACAGAGGTATGTGAGAAAGACTAATGTTACTTAGAAGGGGTTCAGTCCTGTGTGTGTTGTGGTAAAAGACTTGGGATGTTATTTAAAGGCAGAAAGGTGTGCCTTAATATGTTCATTTTGTCCTTATATTTCCTATTTTAGAAAAGACAAAATAATGCTGCTGAAAATTAGTTATTTTATATTGGATTGCTTTGTTATGCTCTCCTTGATGGAAATTTCAAGAGACTGTTCAAATAGACCACAAGTTGCCAACTACCTCACCTTTTTAAAAAAACCAAAATGATCAGATCTTTTTTCAGTTTTGTTTGTAAAATACAATATTTGCTTAAACTTGATATGAACTAAAAACTCCCTTTTTAGATTTTATACATACAGTGTATATATATATATATATATATATATATATATATATATAT